>BGZK01000689.1:0-313375 GCA_005406025.1 Eumeta japonica
TACACAAATGTCGAAATATCGACATTTGTGTAGTAAAATGTACATTTTTTTAATCGACTATATCTAACAGACAGAAGATATGTGTATGCGAGCATGAGCGCTAAGACATTTGCCGTGACCTCTTAGACAACAAATGTTTTTCATAACGCTATCTCCCTTTGAATTACATATTTCATTTATTTTAATATATTTCAACATAAGTATTACAAAAGCGGCATTTTGAAAATTTAAACAGTGCGGGGTCCGTTGTTTAATAACAACGAAATTGTAGTCACTTGCATGATTCCAATAGCGTTCCAACAAGTGTAGAAAATTGAAAATGATTGTAAAAAAACCGAATAATAAGTAGAACTTGTGCCACATGCATAATCATAACAATACTGCGCAAAATGAAGACGCGGCCGTTGCTATTATCCGAATTTCTATTCATAAAATGAAACACCATTTTATGTCGTCATATAAAACATTGATTTCTTAAGCAATCCGTTAGCGATCGAACATCACGCAAGAATCATGAGCTGCGCAAGAGCAGACGGAACGTGCGTGGTGGCAAGGACGAGCTGAAATAATTCGCTGTGCGGATCACGACCGCGCGCCGTCCGCGCAGGTCGTGCTTCGGTCGCCGTCGTGGGCCAATTTATTACCCTTTAATGATAATATTATTCTTTTCGGACAGTTCTAACCTTTGACTCTTAATATTGCGCAATTACGTCATGTGCGTTATGCATACGCTTCGAAAATTAATTGATAAATTAAATAGGGGAAA
Source organism: Eumeta japonica (assembly GCA_005406025.1). NCBI lineage: Eukaryota > Metazoa > Arthropoda > Insecta > Lepidoptera > Psychidae > Eumeta > Eumeta japonica. Next base: position 767 of record BGZK01000689.1, read on the forward strand.
ATATGTTTATATTTTATGTGTTCAGTTTCGATTTGTTTCCTTGAATAGATCTTGCATTCAAGCCGATATTTAAAAGCGGTTTTAGGAAGCGCTCACTAATCACGTAATTCACATTAGACGGGAAAATGGGACACGTCCCGTATCTATCTACATTAAGTTATATAATATAAATAAATAAAAAAATACATTAAGTTATAGTTTTTCATTAGTTTTATTTAGTAACATTATACATCATATGATACAAAAAAATAAAGAAATTTTAATTTTACAAAAATTGTAAATTTTTATAACCGACAATTTGTAAAAATGTTTAACGCCACGTTTTGATGTCGCCCCTGTTTTATAGTGGAATATTTATCGTAACCATCTACGTGAGTAGGTATCAATTTATAATGACAAAGCGATAAAGGCCAAATACGTCTCTTTACATTCAAAGATAAGGTAAAGTAGAAGCGAAGGTAGGCGAAGTGAAAAAGGAGCGGTCACAGAGGGCTAAATTTGTACCATGTGGTATGTAGACGCTCCCTTACTTATGATTCAGGATATATTCCTAAAGCTAAACATGTCTTCTATCGCCAAAGCCTCAATTTATTAATACAGTAAATATCCGGGATAGTTCTAACCTGTATTTGAATTGCTCATACGTGGTCAATTCATTCTCCGGTGTGATACGTTACGCGACATCCATTTTATTTGTTATTTGTTAATATTCTCAATGAAGAGTGTAAGATATCCATCTGGCCTCGTGTTCCGTTGCCAATTTGCGAAATCTGTTTCGGAAAACAGGAATTCGCCATCAGATTTCTAGGATGTGGTCGGTGTTAGTGGTGGCCTCTAAATGGAGATACGTTTATGAATTCTCGTGAGTGGAGATCAATAGATCATGGCTTAAGGGGAATTATTGTTTTTCGACCATGATATATATGATTTCACTCGATTCTTCCAGGTGTGGGTGATGGGCGAGCACCCGGACGATAAATCCATAGAAACTATTCTGGCGGAGGAAGCGCGACACACGGCGCTGGCGCAGGCTCGTCTCGAGGCGCAGCAGCTGCGGCGGTCCGTGGAGAAGGAGCTGACGCACCTCATCGACTACAAGCCCATCGAGAACATCAATATCGAGCAGGTGATGCTTGGGAATAAAAAGATCACCAAATTTTCTTTAGGCCTTATCAGAAACTTACAAATCTTTAAATGGCTTTCCAGTCAAACTTTTAATACTTGCGAATTTTAAAAACATTCATAGATATTAAGCACAAGCTATCACTGAATGATTTTTATGATTAAAATGACAAATTATAATAGCATGGTTTTATATAACTTATAACTGCTATAGTTTCTGAAATAATTCTCGTCTTAGATTGTTTCATCGATTATCAATTAATAAATGTTTTATTCCAACTTTGTATTTTAAACAGTCTGTAATAGTGAATGAACAGATGTCACAATTATACTGTTTGTTTTTCGTTTTTTTTTATTTATTGGGAATATCACTATTATATAATTTGTAATGTAGACTTTTTCTATTATTACTTTATTTTATAATGTTCCTTTGCAGAAATTCGATCTCTCGCCGAAAACCGTAGATTCCCTAGAGGACACGATAGAGATATATTGCACAGTGGACGAGTTGAGGCAGAGGATCGACGCTTTGGAAACGGAAGTGAACAAGAACTCCGCCGGCAACGAGAAGGCGCAGGACAAAGACTTCCGGAACGAGCGGAACTTGAAGATGGACATCAACAAGAACATACACTTCAACTTTATCGAAGGATCGAGGGATGTGTTACAGGTAAAGTTGAAGGGACGCCTATCTTATAAACGATCCAGTTTATTATCGTATGGTAAATTACCCATTTTTCCTATTATATACTATTAAATATCCATTTTTTATTTTTAGGAATTAGAACAACAACACATGTGTTCGTTCATTAATTTACCATCATCTTTGAATTTTTATTTCAGTTTAATTTCAACGATCATTTGAAAGAGCATATTTTTGAGCAATTTCTCTTATTAAAGATTTTTATGCGTATAAATTATTTAAGATTATGCATATACAATTATTTACTTATGGAAATCATATTTTCTACGCGTATAAAGAAAACGGTAATATGCTTTCATATTTTTGTTCGACATAAAGATAAGACGATGAAAATTTAGAAAAGAGATCATGTAACATTTTCAGGAGCTGGGTTTGGGTAGCGGCGACGTGTCTGGGCGCGTGGCGGCGTGGGAGCGGCGCGTGGCGGCGGCGCGCGCCGGCGAGATCCTGAGGGGGCTGCGCCTGCGCCGCGCGCGCCAGTGCCGCGACTCCGAGCTGCAAGCGCGCGACGCCGACGACGCTTGGCGGGAACAAGGTAGTGCACCTTCTATTCAACGACCGATGGAACTTCACAAACATTTGTATATATTAGATATTCTAATAATTCATGAAATCATTGAATCAATATCAGCTACGGAAGTGAGTAATGGATTTAAATATTTAAATTTGAAACGTCAGCCTGCCTTTAGGTTTCTAAGACAGATAATTTAATGACATTAGCTTATCCTATTTCCACTACCATATATTCTGATAGGTCGTTGTAGCTTTAGGCACCGAAAGTAACCAACTGCCACTCGGCATAAATTTCTCATCATAAAATGAAACTTACGTCAAGAAATAATTGTTACGCAACAGTTAATTTTAGAGCTAATATACGGGACTCCTTGAACCAACTACGTTTTATACTTCAACAGAACGCAAAGCGAAAGAAGCCGAGGCGGCGATGCGCGAGATAGCGCGGGCGGCGCGCGAGGAGCACCGCCGCTCCACGCATCTCGAGGCCGCGCCGGAGCCCTGCCCCACGCAAGGTACGCGCACGCCGCAACGTACGCAACGTTGTAATCGAGATTAAATTCTAGGCTGGTTCTAATGAAAGATTTTAATGTCAAGGAGAATTCATTCAACGTGCCTGGTCGCTTGTACTATAGATAAACAGCTATTTCCAAAAGAAACGGGCATTTGTAGGTATAATAAATTTTATTATTTTTTTTATTCCGTTTTTCTATTTGTTTAAAGATTTTTGTTTTATTTTCAAATCTATTAATCATTTATGTACTTGTTTAACACTCACACTCACATGCATGAAAAATAGTACAAGTTAATTGTAAATACATATTAGAACAAAGATGTCAACGCGTGACATTTTGCAAAAATACAGCAATATAAATTATGATCCTTACATACTGAAACGGTGGCGTGATTGCAGCGGGCAGGCCGCCGAGCCGCGAGGCGGTCGTGGAGTGGTTCCGCAGCCGCGAGCGGCCGCGCGGCGCGGGCCTCGACGAGCGCGGCCGGCCCGCGCCCTGGTTCCACGGTGAGTCTATGATCCATACTCGCTACAGATGCAGCTTCCGCCTCTCGAGGCGATATCACGACGAGGGGGATGTCCCCGCACGTTCGCGTCACCAATGACGGACACCCGGCCGAGTAAGACCATTGTTACCGGTGCATATGGAAAATGAAATAGCAGAAGTGCCTCAAAATAGAAGACGTAAGCGCCTAACCACATAAAATTCGTTTAAAATAAAACGACGCTAATACATAAAGAGGCTGTTTTACCAGTTTGTTTAAAAATTGTAAGTACCGTTATCATGTAAGAGAAGTACAGAGAGATCCGTTATCGATTTCGAACGTCAGCTGAAGAGGCAAATTATCAGGCAACCGTACCTCCGATTGGCGTATATTAGACACTTTAAATTTGGTGAAAATTATAAGCAATCTAACGGTGGTGGAGTGGTGAAGATTGGTCAAGGCGATCCAAAGATATGGCGCAACGAACATTTTCACAGAATGAAAATATCGCTTCTAACATATCTCGGCAAGGTGACGTCCGATCGTGTTTTGAAATTCAGTTCTATCGAGAAAATTTTATCCAATCGCGCATTCCTTTTACAGTACACTAATTTAAATAGTTAAAAAACATGTACCTAAAAATCAAACTCGTGACTCACGCATTTAGTGAGAACGAGGAAAAAAACGAAACACTCTACATCACCGCATCACCTTAAAGACACGGACTTGGTTTCCGGAGTTCTCTTGATCCGGTGCAAGAGTTGCTGACACGTGCCGACGTGAACGCGCTGTGTTTTTGTATATCCAGTCGGGAAAAAAAATACTTGAAAATCTGTATCAATAAGACCGGGAGTTTTATCGTTTTTCTCTCCACGTCACCACAGTGAGATGTGATATATTGCTCGATTAAAATTGAATATAATGCGTTGCAGATGTGCGCATTGCTGTTTTTTTTGTTGACTAGTGGAAACGACATTTTTGGATAGCAAACCACTTAAGTTTTTTGGATCCTAATATGACATTATAATCGCAAAATTTGACGAAAATGTAACTGGACAAAGAACTTTATTCTAAGCGAAACGAAGATTGTCACTGGTCGTTTCTTTTTTTGTATTGTTCTTATTAATAGAGCCGAAATACAAAATGTTCGAAATATATTAAGATAATCACTGATGTGCTGTTTAAACTTTTAGTCTAGGTTTGTTCTCTATGGAAACATTTTCCACGTAAAACAACCGTAAAATATCGTTTACAATGGTTTTGTGTTTCATCCTACTTATATGCCTCTTATGTAAATATGATGGCGACAAAAATACGCATAGAAAGTTTAATGGAGAAATAGTACTCTTTTGAAAGAAAAAAAGAAAGTAATCTGCCTAATTTATTACAATAGTCGATAAATTGATTCAGTTTCTTGTTTGTTATAAACTATTATAGGCTCACGGCTATTTCTCAGAGGAATAGACGACGGTGCATCCAAGCATTCAACATACTGCGAATACCAAAGTTAAACCATAACCGTTTTTATGATAGTTTCACTATATTTATTCAATTCATTCATTCATTTATCAAAATTTATTATATGTAAAAAAAAATTTAGAAATGTTTAAAAGAAATAGTAGTCGACATAATCTCAATACCAGAAATAAAAATAAACTGAATTCACATGTTAGTCGACTAAGTAAAGTCTCAAATTCATTCAGAGGGCTCTGTGTGCGCCTATTCAATAAGGTTCCTGTAGATATACAAGATTTACCCCTACATAAATTTAAGAGTGTTATTAAACAATCACTCAGTAAAAAAGGTACTATGCAATTTCTGAATATTTAGAAGACAAAAATCAATGGGCATAAGCGGCTCGATCTCTTACCGGGCTGTGTCATTCCTAATGATTCCGTATTTGTTTTGGTTATGTATGTGCAAGTTAGAAAAGAGCTACCCTTAAGTTTCTTGCTCGTTCTTCTTGAGGGAAAACTGCCTTCCGTACGAGCAGTAAAGTGTAAATTCACAAAAAATGATGACGTATTTCAAGTGTTATTTTGTAACCTATGAAATAAAAATATTTTGAATTTGAATTTTGAATTTGAATAATATTTTCCGATCACGACGAAACCGATTAGATCTAGTAACATTGGATACTATGTTAAAATTTAATCCGTCTGTTATTTCATCGTTTCTCTAATCGATCAGGTCTGATCACGCGTTTGGAAGCTGAAGCGAAGCTCGCCGGCGCGGAGGACGGCTCCTTCTTGGTGCGGCTGTCGGAGCGCGTGTGGGGCTACGCCATCTCGTACCGCGCGGGCGCGCGCTACCGGCACTACCTGGTGGACGCCGCGCACCGCTACCGGCTCGTCGGCTCCGGCCAGCAGGAGCACGCCGCTCTCGGTAAATGGCACTGTTGACGTGTGAACGGTGAACGAGGACCGATGTGGAATATTATAGATTTTCCTATTGTAAAACGGCGATACTGGTCCGTGACAGTCATTGATGTTTCAATTATACGACATATTTGTACATCCCAAATATTACGTCCAGTCTCGTTAGCGGTCATTTAGGTAATCATTTTTGTTTATAATTCACCGACATTCGCCGAGAGATTTATTTTTTACATTACTCATTTACTTTGAAATTTTTCTACTATCGACTTATATGCCATTCCTCCATATTCTAATGCTGAAATTCGATAAGATTTACATATTTCATGATGTAAGAAATATATGATAAAAGATATATATAGAAAAATGGTGTTAACAGATTCTGATTTTCTACATTTGTCAAAATTTAACAGTTGATTAAATTTTATCGTTACAGTGGATTTAATCCAGTACCATAGAACTGTCGCCATAACAGAAGCTGGGGGCGAGTTACTGGTCACACCGTGCGTCACAACGTGTCCACCCGCCATTTTAGATACTACCGCCATGTTGACAACCGACGCGTGACTCAAAAATAATATTATCCAAATACGCCTTTTTCGAATGCTCTATAAAATCATTAAACATGTTAGTCGTTAAAGCTTTAGATGTTAATAGCGGGTGAAGCTACGTTCAAATAACCGATCGTGTTATGCGTATTATAAGAGACTCATCAGTCTTTGTACTCAATTAAAAATATCACTATATTGATTTACTTATGTTTTCAATTATTATACTTAACGTGATTAGTAATTGCAAACTAAATGTAAAGCTAGTTGCGAAGTCGCATAACTTGCTACCATTTCAAAATCGAATTAAGTCTTTTATTTTTATGTATATTCTGTAATTAACAGCATGAATAAATATTAAACACAATTTGATGGAATCGAATTTGTCATTCGATATGTACAGATAGGCACTTGCCAAAAAAATATTTGTAATTCAATTTGACTGCTAATTAAGGTAATATTTTGGGATATTTGTGGTCATGTGGTCTAAAAATGTTTAAAACAGTTATCACAATTGCTGATTTTATGACTTTCGTGACGAACTAGTGGAAAAGACAAAAACCACAGCCTAGTGCGAAAAAGTTGTGCTGCAAAGTAACTAAGGGATGATTATTAAATATGCTTCAATTTTTTTTTTTTTTCATATTTAAAATCAGTTTAAAATCCACCAATTTGACTAAAACGACCGTGATTTCCAGATGTAGAAAGTTTCAGTGTGTTTTTGGATTACGTTTTTCACTAAAATTAATTCAATAATATGCTCTAAAATGTAATAAATCGTTTATTTAATAAGAGAAAACGAAAACGATCAAATCATCACTTTCTTTTGCTACAAATTATTGATACGTACAATGAAACCATCGAAATTTTCCATAACCTATTAATATAGTCGGATATCTCGTAGTCTTTCAAGGTGTCGCCCGTCTTCTAATGACACAGCACCATTTGACCCTACGTGCGGTGCGGGTAGTCATCCTAGAAAACAGTTTGACATTTAAGCAATAGACCACGTGACTATACAGGTCCTTTATACTCGTTCCACTGGGTACCTTTATGCATGTAAGAATAATATGAAATTTATAGATTGCTCAAATTATTCGACTTCTTGGACGAGTATATCAGTTGTATACTTAAATAATGTATTTTCCAATTGTTTTAAGCGATGATCTCGAATTTCGATATAATTTGGCCCCTTTTATTTCCAGTTCAACAAGCATTTCATTATATATAGGTACTATTTAGTAAGTGTTTCTCACAAAATTATTTATTTGCTTACGTTGTGGTGTCCCACTCTATTATCAGTATTAGGCTAAAATTCTCTAATGTTTGCGAATTTTAGATTTAATATTTTCGTTGTTTTAATTAATTATTATTAATAATCCTTAAATGTAAAAATAACAGTTTTGTCTTTTCAGATTTGTATAAGGATACTGTTATGGGTAGAATTTGAATTAAGTTTCTTAATAAGGAGCTGATTTTAAAAGCTTATCTATTAAGTTTCATAAAATTTGACTTCTATACAAAAATTAAAATAGGACTTCTATACAGGATTTATGAATTCTAGCATTAGTTCTAAATATTGTTCTAACTTAGCTATAGCATTGTGTTCACCAGTTGAACAAAATTGAAACAACCACATTTGAACTGTTTCTTATTGAACATATTAAATTTTTAAACTTATAATGACAAGAAGCAAAACGCTATTTTTGTAAAAGCTTTGTATACAACTCCTTTGTCATTATGTAATACCAAAGTATTTTGTGAAAGCAGGACAATAACTTATGCATTTCATCACGTATTTTTTCTTGTCCTTCGTAGATGTATTTACTTATATTGTGTATGCCATTTTTCTTTCGATTATAGTATATTAAATACTGCTGTATGTTAGTCATTAAAACTGCCGAGAAATCAAATGTTTTGCATTTTCATTTCAATATCATAAATTTATGTCTACTTCCTAATTTCGCACGATCCAGTTGTTATCGGCGAAATAAAGATTAATAGTTCTTATTGCTTTGAATTTAAATAGCATTGACGTGTGTAAATGGCAAAATACTACAAAATGGATAATTGTAACATTAGCATGTGAGTGTAGTAGTACGTGAGTAATCGTCGGAAGCATACTACGATTCTCGTATTTATAAAATGCGCCATTGTAGTTGCCTAATTGCACAGAAATCGGTCATCTCATTGACAATTGAACGATTTGTGTATTATTTATAAGGAAATTGAATACATCATTTATCTTTGCTTTTAGCTCTTGTATTGCAGTACCTATCTAATTACCAGTTTTCCACTGGACGACGGTGAGTGGAAAAAAGATGTAAAATTTTTCCAATTTGCACCGAATGAGCTTTTCAAATAAATCGATAGTTATCAGATTATTATTAATGCACATTTAGTTATATCGTTCTGTACAGTATATAGAGATTAAAATAACATAATAAACAAATAAGTGTAAACATTGTAATAGTTTTGTAAGAAGCATGAAAAGTAGTACCATGCGCTGGTACAAGTTTTAAAAAAGCAATATAAAATAATATACAAAAAAAAAACTTCCTAAAGTAAGCACTCCATATATATATATAATAATGTAAAAGTGAGTGTGTTCAAAAACAAACCTTCAAACTTATGTAATACTTGGACGTTTTTCATTCGAACGACTGAATGCAATGTGAGCAAATTTTGCATATCACTAAGTACATTATAATCAAAAACTGAATAGCTTTAACACAAAAAATGAGTAAAAAGGTTTATTGGTTATTATTGCTCGAAGTAAATGTTAAATGAAGAACCGGCATCGGTATCGCAAAAGTCGGCATTTAGACCGGCATTGAAATGGAAACAGAGAATTGGGATTGGAAATGAAACGGGAAACGGGAGATGTCGAACTCCTCACTGAGAGAAGAATTAAAACTCCTCAATGAGAGAGCAGAATCAGAGGCGGGATCGGGATCAACAATAAGATAGAACGATATAAAAGATATAGGAATTTATTCTATCCCCACGCAGGCGGAACCGCAGCCAAAAAAAAAAATGAAAGATTGCTAAATTTTAAGTAACTCTCAGCGAAACGTGTGGATAATAGCCAACTATGTTTAACGTCGAGCATTCCTGACTTTCACAATTTTGATTTATTATTATATTTTAATTACATCTTAAGACTTTCAGTGGTCAGTTCTTGTGTACATACACATGTTTAAACGTTGTTGTACAGCGCCATCTCGTTACTATATTGAGGTATTACCGGTCGCTGTGTTATTTGTTCTCAACAACACACCGCGGCGGCGCTGGCGGCGACCGCCAACGGCCTCGCGCCTGAGGGGACCCACAAATATCTTTACAAGTCAATATTGGTGTATGATTCAGCTCATTTGGTTTAACTTTTAACTGCGAAATGTAGAAGGTCTCGCGAAGCTGATGTCGCCGACGTCCGCGTATGGTTTAGCGCCGTCACCGCCAAGTCACACATGACTACAACAGATACGTAAATAAAATACGTTGATAATTTTTGTATATTATTATATTATGTATCTAAATATTTATTGTTGGAAGGTCAACATAATTAAGCAACTTTTCCCGTGGCAAGTTATAATATTCTCGCGGCAAACCCGAAATAGATGCAAAAATTATTATGACACAGTTCAAAAATCAAACCAAAGAAAACTTGCGAAACTATATATTTTATATAAAATCTAATAACATATATAATTGTACATGTATTAAGAATTGAAAAAGTTGGTATCAATTAATAAGAAATACGAGATTCAAGTACGATAGTGCTTCGCCATGTACATCAATTTATATTTTTCTAAGCATTTTTTTTGTCGTTTTGGCAACCGTAGTTTCTTTAATTTTTATTCTTCCATCGGTGACTGGTCAATGGTGTTCGGCACGAAAATTTTACCAATTTTGTCCTTCCCTAATCAAATCGAAACATGATCTGTATTCGGATAGGAACAGGTTTTAATAAGTAATCGATGCTTAACTTTCAACCTGAAAAATGTTCAACAGTTAATCATCACTTCTAAATATTGTGACGGAGATAAACCGGGCAAAATGTCTTTGCAGGTTATAAAGCTTGGAAATTCATTTTAGTCTCGTCCGATCGAATGATATTTTCTCGGCGAGCTTACAAAACGCCGAATAACGTAGGGGCTCGTTTCTTGGGGTGGCGTAGCGGCGGCGCGGCGCGCAGCAGCCGCTGGCCGGTCAGTCACATGAACGGGAGGTCAGTGGGCGACTGTGACGACGTCAACTCGCGACCGCCACCCTAGCCGACGAAACAAAGATCACACATTACTCGACTCAAGAATACTCTTCCGGCCAATTTATATATTACTGAATAGAGTATGCGAGTGAGCAAACAACGTACGAAACTCTGCCTCTGCGAAGTTAGTTACAAAAGTGTCGCTATGACGTAAAATAGGAACGCGGCAGAGAAGCAGGAAGGCTCGGGGGGCGTTGAACGTGCGCATTACATCATTCGCAGGCAATTCAGAGTGGCAGAGTTTCGTGCATTGTACTATACGAGTAAGCTGTGTCTTGCTCCACAGTCATAGTACAGTCGCCCACGATTCGCATTCCTGCTTGGCGTGACCGTGCGCAGGTATTCCGCTCATGCAGCTCGTTTGTGAGTCGCAGTGAACGACTCTATTTCGACCATATTTCGAATGCACGTGGGTATCTTGTCCGTTCGCAGCACCGGAATGGCCGCTTTACGCAAAGTCATAAGGTTTGCACAAACTAAAAATGATTTATAAGTGACACTTTTTCGATACTCTCGTTAGGGAAATTAAACATTTTCCATTAAAATTGAAAATTATTTTCTTTTCAACTTCTCTTTTTTGAAATTTAAAATTTTATAACATTTCAGGCTTTTGAAAAGCTCCATTTTTCAAAGGCTTAGCATATGTGTGCGAGATACAATTGCGCGTGCGTTTGCGTAGGATTAATTTATTAACTGAACCAGAAATTGGAATTGACTTTACGGCATTCAAAGGATTTAATTTTTTTTGTTTCGATCGGTCAAGTAATCTTGGCAATATCATTCCAGCTAATCCAATCCGAAATCTAATGAACTTTTTAATAAACAATAATAGCGGGAAGTATTGAAGATGACCCATGAGATCAACCGTTCTGTATATAAGTTTAACAACTCCTATAGCGCCAAATTTAATAGCAAAAACCTCTGGTGAGACCTATTTGAAGCCATAAGAATCCTATTTTACAAACAACTTCGATATAATTATTAGCCTGTTCGATTAAATTAAGGGTTAGTCGATGATAAGCTGATTACAATCGACACGTATTTCCTTGGTATTCGGATGTAATTATGTTCATCAAGGAAAGCTATTTCACAAATTGTTGCGTTAGGCGGTTTGTGAACGAGCGCATTTCACAATCGACCCATAAAATATCGATGATTACGTCACGCTGGTGTCACACTAAAGAATGTATTTATCTTAGCTATTAGAATGAAATTTAATTAAATTCGGGCAATGAGGTCATCAAAAAAAAGAGTGTACTCCTTTTTAAAACGCCGGCAACGCACTCGCGAGGTTGCGAGTGTCCATGGTCGTCGGTGACCATCTGCTCTTTAGTCGCCCGCGTGCTCGTTTTCCCCTTAAAGATTCTACTAAAAAAAAATCTACGTATTTACACAGATGATACCAGCTGGTGTCAAATGTACTTACAGAACTTCCCCAATAGTCCAGTGTTTTAATGTTGGGTTTCTTTGTTTTCTTGAATACTGAAAAAAAAATAAACAGTAAATATATTTCTATTTTTTTTTTCACACGGCGCGTGGGAATCTTGTAACGAATATATTAATACTTACATATCATTTTTATTTGATCAAACTAGTCCAACCATACCTAGGAAACGAAGGTTCGTTTTTGGAAATAACAAGTGGAAAATATGAATTTTCCAAAAAGAATTTCGACGAACTACTTGCTAATTATGTTGATAGTTGACAGAAAAATACGACACGCTTGACGCTAACCTTTGAATATTGCCGTTTTTGTCGGTTTAATCAGTTTTTTTTCAATGAAGGGGGGGTTGCTAGCTGAAACATATTAAAAAGATAATAATAAAAATTGGAAGATGTAGTATCGAGTTCTGTCAAAGCCTTAACTAATTAAATTATTTAATTGCTCAATGATTTTAAAATATTCATAAAATAATAGGTAATTCTTTTATAAGTTTGGTCTTGATATGTTTATTGAATTGTATATTGAATTTGTGTGTATTAATCAGTGTATTAACCTTCTTATTGCATTTCAGAAATTAATTTCGCAAAACTTGTAAATATTGATGCACAGTCAACGATACACATGACTGACTAAGTGTAGGTATTCCTCTACTAGTTAGGTCTTAGACCATAGCTCGCCTACTACACCCGTAGGTAAAATGGACCCGACCCGTGTCGGTATGCAGTGACTCCTATGCCGAGGCGATCCCTTAAGGAATCGCCCATAGGGGATGTCACGCGTCGTCGACACCCCCGCGTGCCGTCCGGTCACGTTCGTTGAAGCTATTATAGAAGTCCAGCCATTGCCGACCAAATTATTCAACTTTAGGGGGAAGTTTTTAGTGGGTTTCAGCCCCACACTACCCGCGTGCACGGGCGCGCGTGTGTGCGTTGTGCATTTTTTACCACCTCGCCGCAAGAGGGGAAAAATAAAAAAAAAAGTCAGTCCGTTATTAAAAATGATTATATTAATCCATGCACACTATAAAACATAGGGTAAATGTTAAAGATTGCAAAAATGTAGACGTCAATATCAACGTATTAACCATAGTCTTCATATCATGTAGGTACCTATATGTTCATATTCGTCTATGGTAGGGGCCGTGGGACCGTGTAATATGTTTCCCCGTTTCCCCGAATCGCCGAGTGCAACGGACGGCGCGTCGGTCTCCGCGCGTTGCGAAATGGTGTTCTCGAAACGGCGTCCGATTGCAACCGAATAGGCAAATGCCTACCCACTGCGCAGTTAAGTACGAATGTACGATAGTAGTCGACGATATAAATCGATATTTTAAAAAATATCGATATATGTACGCAATATACCGCTTCAATCCGATATTATCGAATTAACTAGTATCGAATTTCATCCGATATACCAAATATCGTGTCACATTCTATTTTTTTTTCTTTTTGTCTACTTATTCACGGCCGAACAGGTTCTTACGCAGCAGAGAAGCAGATTGTAAGCCAAAAGGGTAAATAAAATTTTGTTTTTGCGAGGTTTGGAGAAAAAGTACTGGGATTTATGATCTAAACATGACTTTTGGGTCGTATGGCCTTGTCTACTTTTTCGTATGATTTATAAATAAAGTTGATTTGTTTCTTCTCTCTAAATGTTTTGACTCATATTAACCTGATCCCTATTTAATATTATTAATAGACTAGTTAAATACAAGTAATTACTTACGTTTCGATATTTTTAATATGTCGATATATTTGTTCGATATATCGCAAAGTATCGATAGAACACTACCATATATTATACCGAAAAAAATATCGATATTTTTTTAAATGAACATCCCTAATATACGACGCTACAAAGCCATCGTCCGGCCGATTTGCTTGTAGGTATTGTTGCGTCAGATTTTACTAAAGCTTCGAGACCACCGCGCCGTGCCGATCCAGCGGCTATTGGGAGCTGATATATGTGATGTCTAAAAATAAAAAGGTAAATTCACAACTTGCTACGAGATCCAGAAAAAAGTCCAGTTTATTCGAAAATCATAGATCATTCAGAAAATCAGTAAAGCCTTATTGAAGCTTTCGTTTACAAACTATCCAAACAGAGTGGTACGATGTTTGTGTTATTAGTATTACACTCTTCGAAAATAGTTTTATAGAATTTTTAGAATGGTTCATATGACACAATATTAACGAATTTAATTCTAACACCTCGTAAAGTAAAATATTTGTTAATTATACCCAATATGTTTAAAACTTATCAAAATAATCACAACTGACCGGAATTGACAAATAGCAATGATCTTATTTCTAGTCTGTTATTATTGTTTTTATGGATATTCTCCTTTTATAAAAACACTTTTGGAGAAATTTATGCCCTAGGTACAGGCATGCTAAATGAAGTATAAAAAAAAACATGATTTCACATTATTAATATTTAACAACTATAAAAACGTTACAAATAAATATGGTTGCGTAATTAATGGAAATAATTTAATTTTTAAAAATGCTTTTCTTTATGATTTTTAAATTCTCGTTAATGTCATTATAAAGTACTTATATTAATAAACTTGGTTTTATATTATTTGTAAGATGTTTATGGCGTGAAAATACATTGCTTGTATAGTTTGTTGTATTGTTATTAATCTGTATGATCGAATGTATCATGAATTTTTCATGTAAGCTATTTTCTGTTATTAAAAAAGAATTGCATTTTATTCATTATTAATACTTTAATAATTATAGCCTCAAATCTAAACATACAATTTTTACAATTCAAAAATTAAACATGCTCTACAATGTACATACACATAAAGCTTTATGACTATGAAGAACAATGTACCATATTTAATTTATATAATAGATGATCACATCTATTATCAAAATTATAATATACATATTGAAAAAGTAGAGTTGTTTTTCAACAGAAATGTTTTAATAAAAAAATTAAAATCTTTAAATTAAAATTGAAGCTTAAAGTAAGTCCTTCAAAAACTTTAATTTGAAACCCCTATCAATCCTAAACGAAGTTATAGGAGAGTTACTCTCACAGTGGGATGACAAAAATCAGTCGTTGATTCTGAAAGGAAGTTTATGGATGGCTTATGCGTATAGAGTTGATGGACCTAAAATTTTAACTGTGAACTTCTGTGAGATAGGCATATCGAAATGAACTTAACATCATTTGACAAATATATGTTTTGATCCACAATTCTATATTTATTTATCTATAATACTTTATTAGAGAATTTCGTCACCTAAATTGTAACTTTTTTTGTGTCGGAATTCCATTTGAATGGTCAGAGTAAGAAATATTAATATAAATGGAATCATTAAATTAAATATACATCCCTTGAGTTTATTTATTACGTTAAGTATTTTTATATATTAAGTAATGACGGACGCTCAATGATGACAGTATTATTTGATTTCGTCTATGGTATGAATTCATCTATATGTTAGCAATGGAAGACAGTAATTATGTATAAATATTTTTTTATTAACATTTCTTCCTCAAACAATCCTCTTTCTTCGTATTTTCAACGAAATGTGCAAACGGAACTTCGCCTAAATATCTTTGTCGCCAATTTTCCGTTTTGTTTCTTTTGAACCCTTCACGAAACTGTCGTTAAATGCTTATTGCCATTGGCAACCAATGAGGGCGAGCGTGAATTTGTATCCACGCGAACTGCAGTGCTGTAACTAGAAGTTCACTTCAAGGGTGTGGAAGGGAGGTGTCAAGTTCTGGACCATAGACAATATGTATAAAGTATGGTATGATAAAACGGTGGGTTAGCTAAGTCAAGCGCTCACCTCCAGGTACATAAGGCAAGCATAATTCGGAATGCGGCTTGCCCCTGCCGCGTCCGTACACCTGCTCCGGATCCATGAAGTCCGACTTGTTTGTTCTGAAAAAAACTACCTACTATTAATTATTGGAACACTATAGAGGAAAAGTACGTCCTCACGTGGTCCAGTCAGTCGTTAAAAAAAATTAAAAAAAAAAAACAAATAAATGGTATCATGTTAGGTTGGCGACATTGCTACACACTTTGATGACTAATAATTTAATAAAAAATAAGGATTTCGTATATTTATTAGTAGTCGATTTATCGGCTTAAAATTAATAAAAGTAGTGAAACGGATTTTTAGGTCTACAAAAAAATATACTAAAATAATTTCGAGTTCATAGAAACGCAGTGAGTCATTCTTTTTGATGAGATTGTGCCGTTGGAAATAATAACAATAATAAAAAATAGTCTTTTGTTATCAACGTCTTTGACTAATGCGTTATCTATGAGTATATTTAAAAAAATCATTGAACGAAATACGAGTTTCGGTTCACATAAAATGTCATGAACGTGTGTCGTTGTTTAAAGACACGCTTGACCATTTATAAAAAAAAAAGAAAGGGAACGTACACAGTACCTCTTGTACTAAAAGAAATTGGCCCTAATTTGGCCATTCGAAAACATTAAATCTGAGATATTATTATTAGTATAAATACATTTAACTACGCTATTTCATGTTTTGTTTACATTTTGATCTATAGACAATTTATGATTAATATCATGAGTTATATTATTGAATATGATTATGATTGACTTCTTGCATTGAATTAGGTGTGATATTTGTGCAATTTGATTTGGATGATTAGGTGAAATATCGATGATTTGATTGATTAGGAATATGTTGATAATAGTTTTATTTATGATTAATGAGGTGAGACGTGAATTATCGCTTTATTTGACATTTAGGTATAATAGTTGATTTATTTAATTGATTAATTGATATTCATCGGTAAAACATTTGATTTTATTTGATCATTTTATTAAAAAAGATTATTTCTATACATGACGTCAATCGGGTTACTATTGTTTATTTAAATCTTTTGTAAGTTTTAATTATGTTGCACGTATACGTGCCCTAAAGTAAATGTGATAACAAATGGCAATGTGTGCACTTTTGCGTCAGCGTCCCTAGGCAAAAAAGGGGCGAAAGCGACATTAGTCTTTATAAAAACGATTGAAGGGAAATCAATACACCCAGGAGATGTTATTATGCACGAACGTAGGGACGTGCACGCGGGAAGTCGGTCGATTTATGAACCACGAGAGACGAGGCCGGGTTTTGGAAGTCGGTCGATTTATGAACCACGAGAGACGAGGCCGGGTTTGGAAGTCGGTCGATTTATGAACCATGAGAGACGAGGCCGGGTTTTGGAAGTCGGTCGATTTATGAACCACGAGAGACGAGGCCGGGTTTTGGAAGTCGGTCGATTTATGAATCACGAGAGATGAGGCCGGGTTTTGGAAGTCGGTCGATTTATGAACCACGAGAGACGAGGCCGGGTTTTGGAAGTTGGTCGATTTATGAACCACGAGAGACGAGGCCGGGTTTTGGAAGTTGGTCGATTTATGAACCAAGAAAGACGAGACCGGGTTTTAGAAGCAGTGGTTGGTCCGAACCTCACTCCGGAGGCCGCGACCGATTCTGATCTCGGCGCAAAGGCGGTTGAGTCGAGACGAACGGGTTGCTAAGTCAAGAAGATTTCTGAAATCCAGCGAAGACATCACGGACTGTGGCTCAACAAGAAAGCGACCACCATTAATATTTATTCATATATTGTCTTTCCTGTGTGCAGATTTCTTAATAAACAGTTATGTTTGAGGCTGGCAGTTCATTCGCCTGAACGAGCACCGGCTCCCGGGAGCTGTCCCAAATATTGAAGTAAAGTTTATTAACCGAGATGTTCAATTTTCCCATTTGAATTTGATCTATCTCAGTGATGTCATATATAAAAGTACCGGAGGTAGATGATTAGGTCTGATACGCATCAGAACTGTTCGTTGAGGGTCACATGAATTCCCAAGCGGCGCTCCATCTGCAAGGAGATCAGGTCAAACGCCTGGCTCCATCGCAAATTGAACTCTTATCCTTAGAGGTGGTTCAGGTACACAAACTCATCATTGTAATAAAATCATAAATCATTTCCTAAAATAAGTAAGTATTAAATGTAGAAAACCTTGCACAACACGATAATGATATTTTTAAAGGCTTAAAACTATAGAATTTTACTGCTTACTTTTAATTTCATTTTTCTTTAACTTAATTTTATTGTATATTATTTTAAATATTTCACTGTGTATGGTGTAAAATGTGTTATTTGTTTATTGCATTTTAATTTTGTTGTAATTCACTTGAATTTGATTTATTTGAAAAAAAATTACATAATTAGCCTTTTAATACGTGTATGAACGAATCGGAGTGCTCTAGCGCACTCAGGATATTTGATCGTAGGTTTGATTGATTTCATTGAGATCGATATTTTATTCGATATTGTTTGTTTCATTAAAGACCTGGGTTCATACCAACCGATCCCAGACTCAAAAAGAAACAGAGAGCTAGACTGCGGTCGCTCTAATGCCTAAGGTTCTTACTACGGTAGACTGATGTTAGTACAGCATATTGAACGTGTCGGGAAACACCCTGACGCATTAAGCACGGGAAGAGGGCACACAGCTATATTTTCCGTGGATCGTGAAAAGCACACAAAACATCAGTCCATGGAGATTCGCGACAATCCGATAAAACCTAAGTTCAGATCGTGAATCCTGGATTAGTCGAATTTCTGTTCCTGATTAAAAAACCAGACTGTTCAGCGCTACATAGTTTTCCTAAATTAATTGACTAAACCATCACGCATGCTTAAAGCTCACACGTATAACCAAACAGTAAATACACATATAGGTCCATATAAGGTTCCGTTTCAGTAGATTTGATATGAACTAAACAAAAACACCGACTAGGCCTCAGTCACACACTCAAGATTTGTTCTAGGCTTGTAGTTGCAATTGTTACGTATAATAATAAATTTAAATGGATTTCAAACAGTTCTCACTATGATATACAATAAATAGATGAAATATGATTTACTAGTTTGATTTTAGATATTATTAAAGTAGAGTCGGCAAGCTCGTTATCGATACCTACGTTTTACAGTACGAGTCCAATAATGGGACGAAAATTTTGATAAAATGAAATTTTCGTCCCATCGGACAACCAAAAGGCACATGAACATAATGCTAAGAGAATAATTTAATGTTTCGAATTCGATTTATACATCTTTTTTACTTGATATGTCCAATTTCGAACACATTTTTTTTGTCAAATAAGTATACCTTCAAATTACCCCATTTTACTAACATTAATATTTGCAAATGTTTGCCTAATACAACAACACCTTAATGAATGTAGGAATTACAATTGTGCTATAATGGATACGTTTATTCAGCTTTTATGGCAAATATTATCATTATTAGAAAAAAATATTTAAAAAAACAGATGTTCATTTTATAGTATTTTTTTAGCAACCTTTCGTTCACAACAAAATTGATCATATATGCATATATTTAGGTAATTCAATTTCTTTTTAGCTTCCCTGTGTCCCACTCGAAAAAATTGTACTTTTTTCTGATAGGTAAAGTTATCCTTACTTTTTCATATGGGAGGTGCGTTGGCAGTTCTTCGATAGAGGCGGCACCTGGAATTAATAAAAAAAAAAGCCGGTTCCAATATTTCCACGTATCAAATTCTCAGTGTTTATTAGTTTTCGATATACCAAATATAGAATATTTTACAACATTTTAGGATATAATTAGAAAACATCCTTACGGCAAGTTAGACCAAAAGATAGAGAAGTAAATCGACAACTTGTCAAATCTTGCGACTTACATTTTTTCATAGCATTATCGAGAGGCAAACGAGAATGTGAGCCGACGGTGACCAACTTATAGGTGGTCACCGTTTCCGATAGGCATTCGCGATTCTGTAGGAGTCACCAGTTCGTTACCGGACTCTTGGATAGAAATAGGACGTCTATTGAATGAAGGAGTGGACCCCTGTAAAGAAGAAGGGGCTAATGGAGAGAGATTGTAGGCTGATGGAGGGGAATGGACCACCGGAACTCTCGCTCAGTGGACAAAATTCAACAGTGGAAACTGTTATTTCACCCTGTATTTTATAAGAGTGTGATACTGCACATGTCGAGCCATGTTTTAATATTTTACCATATTTTAATAATTTTCTAACGTTCAAACTTTTTTTGTGCTTAATTTCTATTGCAAAAATTTATTAAAGAAAACAAAAAATATCACTACTTAAAATCTGAAAATCTTTAAATTAAATTAAACAAATTCAAAATGAAGGTATCGAAGAGATTTTAAAATTAATTTAATATTAATTTGAAATTGAAAAGAGAGTTTAAAATTAATTTTAAAATCTCTTCGCTTCGTTAATTAAATAGGTTACTACTTATTAGTTAAATAGATTACTTCTAAAAGCAATCTAAAAAAAAACCTTTAAAAGCGAACTTTAAAGTTCGCCACCAATAATTACAACTACCAATTTGTGGAACGGATCATTAATAAAATGATAATTTTATTAGTTATAATGTAAGGATACCGAATTAGTCAGCCAATTTCAATAGGAAACTATTTGCTGTAATTCTAATATTAATAAAAAAAAAAATAGCTAAATTAATAAATTTTTCACGTGATCGTATTTTTTACAAATTTCGTGGTCTTACCGAATAGACTTTCTAAATTATTAAATTATTTTGATGCTTTTTTTTTGTTCCTATTACATAACATCATTTCTCGAAGCTGACGGAATTAGTCTTCATTAATTTATCGGTGCAATGGTATTCAATTTTGACCTAACGACCTGACGAGAGGGTACAGCGATAGAAATGGTTGCTTAAGGGAAGAGGTGAAAAATAAATCTCAAAGTCCTCTCGAACGCTACGCATTATGAGTCGTACGATAACAGCAGCGCCCTCACTTCGGAGGCGTCTCGCAGCGTCCGCGGCAGGGCGGTGATGGTGGCGGGCAGGAGGGCGTGCGCGCTCCGCCCGCCCTCCGCAATCTCACCGCCGACCTTCAAAAGTAATAAAGAAATATGTGTTTCTTTCTTCTAATACAAATTGTTATATATTTTTACCGAAGTTCTATTTGAATTTATAATTATCTAGATTATATAGGTGGATTCGATAATAAAATAACTATAAATAATGTTTGCATATTCGATGGCCGTAGAAGGCATTGTTATTAACTACTTGAATATTAATTACACTCAATCTTAGTTTCAAAAATGTCAATATCGTAAACGTAACACTTTTACTGTAACGTAACCTAACACTAATATTATACTATCATTACAAAAAACATTTATATCTTTAAAAAAAAAAAGCTAATAATCAAAGTACCTATATGCTTGTTAGTGCAATTTTGCGACTGATCGCGGCTGTGGGAAATAAATCACTCGGTCACGTCCCGCGTTGGCCATCTAGCCCCCTTCCCTTGAGGTGCGGTATTTACGCGCCAGCTGTTCTAAGGTTGTCAGTATGATATTTCTACGTTGATGTTCTAAACTATTTTTCTCAGAAACGACTACTGCAATGGCTATGATTTCTTTGGCAAAATTGTTTTATAAGAGGAGGTTATGAATATTTACGAAAAGGTGCACGATGAAATCCGTTCTGCATATAACAACGAAGCAGCCAAGGCACAAAAAACACATGTCAACATGACCCTATTAACCAATATGTTAGATCCTCTTAGTATATTTTTAACCAACTTAAATAAAAAAGGTGAGGTTCTGTATTCAACGCATATTCACTTTTTTATGTATCTTCACAGAAGATTCAGAAACGATTAACCGACGTGGATCGTTTAAACTGTATTAAATGAGTCTATCCATCGGTGGTTCCGTATAATTTTCTATAGCGTGAAATTCTATGGTTGTCTATAAAATTGGAATAAACCATATTTAAGAGAGTGTCATCGATGTATGACTTTTCACGGATTTTTTGTTATTATTCAAAAACATTTAATTTACGTTATTTAAAGAGTATGAATTTTAAGAGTAGGTATGTATTTTTCTATCCAAATCGGCCAAATGTTTCTTAGTTTATAGCAGTTCAATTTAAATTACCGCTCACTTAGGCAGTTTCTCCCGTTTTACGACTAGTTAGAAAAAAAACCGAAAAGATGTTAAGTTCTTGGAAAGGAGTTACCCAATCAACAGCCAGATATGTATCGTTTGTACACTATGTACAAAATACATACAATACAATAACTGGTGAGCATATTAGCGCAATTTAGACAACGCCTTGGACTGATAATGGCAAGATATTCTTATTATCTTTTGTGATCGTTTTGGACTTGTTTCTCGCGTAATCTCGTACTCTCCCGAACTAACAAAGACGTTGGCTTAAAAATAAATTGTTACCTAAAAGCAATGTTCCTGATATGAAAATAAAAGTTATAAAATAAATAAATATGAATCGTAAAAAGTTTAATAACTTTTAGATCTTATTTACAGAGTCCATACAAGGAAATAGACGATAAGCAGTCAGGCAACTGAAAATCACTTCATAATTTTGATTCACAGTCCACGGAACCTACTCCGCGTCTACTACACACTGCCAGACGTGAGTATAGCTAAATTTTGATACCTCGTGGAGTCGATCGGAATACTGCCGTAACTGCGTCTGGTCCGGGAGCTGTAAAGGACTCGTCGCTTCTGAAATTATAAAAATAATATACAATTTTTACGGTTCTGTATCGTATAGGATTATTCGTGTGTCTATCTGTCCGTCGGTCGTAGCCAATTTACTCTGGATCCACTGGACCGATTAAGTTGACGTTTGGTACTCATATACATGTCTGCGGCCCAAACAAGGACGGGTGTAACGTAAATAAAAGAATTCAAATGCAAGGTCGCTTTTAGGTGGTGAAATATATAAATAAAAAAAGTATTGCAAACTTTACTGTGCGACATGTCAAAGCGTATATTGTAAGGGTCTCGAATATATCAGTAGTTTCTTTTTTTTTATAAATTTAAAGTGGATAGTTTTAAAGCTACTTAAGATTTGGACGAAACTTGACCATCACCCCGTTTTCTCAGAAAAAAACGCGCCTAATATCTTTAAAAAATACAGTAAATAATTCTTTCCTTATTAGATTACAGGAAAACCTATAAGAAGCGTCTAGTTCGTTTCGTTTCTGTTCTTTGTAATAGTCAGTATAAGTTGACACTCGCTAAGTACGTGAGTGCATACTTAGTGCGTATCAGTTTTCTAAACATAGTAGAAACTTAAGGAAAACAACAAGTAAAAATTTGTCAGGTGTGAGTGGGGCTTGTGATAAGAATTGGCAAAAGAATGAAGGAAAATATTCTGTTTCAAGTATTTAACACAAATATATTGTTGTCGTACAGAACCCTCGGTGCGAGAGTCCGACTCGCACTTGGCCAGTTTTCCTTAGGTGGTATCCTTTCATGCCAACTCAACTATTGTGAACCAGGGTTTCATAAAGCGGGATACGCGAATCTTTAGAGAGTGATTAAAACAGTTACCGTACTTAAAACAGTTACCGTACTTAAAACAGTTACCGTACTTAAAACAGTTACCGTACTTAAAACAGTTACGTACTTAAAACAGTTATCGTACTTAAAACAGTTACCGTACTTAAAACAGTTATCGTACTTAAAACAGTTACCGTACTTAAAACAGTTACAGTACTTAAAACAGTTACCGTACTTAAAACAGTTACCGTACTTAAAACAGTTACCGTACTTAAAACAGTTACCGTACTTAAAACAGTTACCGTACTTAAAACAGTTACCGTACTTAAAATAGTTACCGTACTTAAAACAGTTCCAACACTCACTGGGCGTGTAGTCGTAGGCGATGAGCGCCTCGCCCGCGGCGCTGCCGCTCCTCGACCGGCTGCCGTCCTGCTAAAGTGCGGACAGAAAAACATTTTTCACGGTCGACAAGGAGCTGTAATATGTTGAAATGTAATTTTCGTCTATGTCTCGTTCCTTACATACGAAATTTTTTCATCGATCGTCGTGAATTTCGGTTCATAAACACTGCATACATTTTCAGGAGTATTGTTATATAAGTAATTATTACATTTACGAAGTAACTAGCGTTTATCCCGGCTTCATTAAAATCGGAACTGCGACCGGTAGAGGGATCGAACACGCCAGCGAGACACTGGGAGGATACGAAATCGAGAACGGGACGGGAAGGCAGCGAGTGTTACAAAAATCAGAATTGAGACCAGACAAGGGATCAAGAGTGAAATCAGAATTAGTATATATTTAGAGCAAGACCGAGTTCGAAATCGAAATCGAGACCGCGATCGGAATAGGAGTGAAACAAATTTGCATTGACAGCAGATTTTCGATCTGAACGGGATCAGAATTTAGAACAGTATAGTGATTAGGATAATGAATGAAAACGTAATCGGTCGATATATAAGATAAAGGAATATTCACGCGGGCAGAGCCGCGGGCCGAAACTTGTTTATCTATATATATACATGTATACATACATACATATATACAATATACATTATTATTTTTAGATTCGATCAAGGTGTACGCTTCGTTCATCTCTACTCTCTACTGTTACATTGCGTGGTGTGTGGCGTATATATCTATAGGGATGTGATGATTTCGCGTCTCGATTTTATTTAATACTCGATATCAAACGACCAGGTCGTTTTCTAGTGTTCCTTAGGTCGCCATTTCCCAGAAAATCCCTTACGTGGCCGAAATACCCTTGTCGATGACGACCGCTAACGACGTGCCCTTCCGCTTTACTGCAATAAATCATTTACGCTAATCACAGATCCTCCGTTTTCGCTGCGCGACCGAATTTGTTTCTTATGTGGCGATATATCGTCTATGGTTTCTAATTTTAGGAAGTGACAAAAATGGACAAAACGTGTACTTAGGATTAACAATTCATTGTTCATATTTATTCTTCATTGCCCTTACTCACCGACACGTCGCTCAGCGTCCAGTGCCGCCGCGGCTTGCAGGGCGCTCGGCTAGTGCTGCACGTTGCCTGTTAGAATAAAATCACTCCTTTACGCAAAATGTATTCACAAACATTGGAAAAAATTTATTCTTCATTTAGATATTTCAACCTCTAAGTAATATGAAACTGCTATACAAACCTGACAGACCACTACTGCACTAGTAAATTCAAATTACTAAATATTGTAACGGCAATTTTAATTTCTGACCGACATTTTAAATTAAATATTTGGTCGTAGACGATTCTTGTGTCGTGTACTAAAAGATTAAAGTGATGCTTTAATAACCTGTCCTGCTTTCTCCAGCAGCTTCCTCAGCTCCGCGTTGAACGCGTCCGCGAACCCGTCGGCCGTGAAGTATCTGCAGAATAAAAAAGAATCCGACAAGTGCCAGGAGGATTCCTGCGAGTAGCGGGTCCGTACTACAATTTTACATGCGGAAGAAACGAATATTTTAATACGAGTTTTACTCTTTCCACGTCACACATACAGTAAATATTTACACTGAAAGTTTCAAATATGATCTTAAAAACTATTAAATATTGACATCAAAAATTATAATTATTTACTTAAGGCAATATCTGCGAGAAAAAACTGTGATAAGTCGACGGAAAGGTAACGAGATGAAGACCCTTATCTCATTATATTCTCGATTTTAAAACGGAACACAAATAATTATCAACTAATTTGAAAAGCAATACAACCAATTCATATTTAACTGTTATTTTCGTGTTCACATCTTGCTTTGATTAACAGACAACGAGCATTTTAATATTTGTCAAGGATGGTTTAATCAATAATCCTACGATTATATATTATATAGACAGATCAAAAAAATTAAATCACTCATGAACTATCAAACGTTCATCTGGTTTCCGAGAAATATTATCAGGAAGACCGTAGATAATTAATAAGTAGACAAAGTATTGGTAAGCAACGGTCGACACCATTGTACGGCAGCGAGTGTTTAATATTGTTTATATACAGTTTTAATGTACATAAACATTTATACATATCACCTACTATACTGTGTACATGGTTCCGTGCCCATTTCCTTTTCTTCTTGGAGGGGCGATAGACGTCGCTGTGCTACAACCACCGACAAGAGGCTGCATTGTAAGTTACAATGTGTATGACATGTAAAAGATTAATGCGGTGAGAATAATATACATACAAAACCAGATTATGCGGTACCGCTTGTGTGATCCCAGGACGCGACACGGGATGAGCCTTCTAATTCCTGATTATTCCCTTTTCCTGTTGTATTTATTTAAAAATGCTCATATGAAATACTCACATGAGAAGTCCGGAGGCGGAGGGGCTTACTTTTTAAGACTCGACGAAACTGCGATATGCTATTATTAAGAGTCAGTAGAACTTTCGGAGTGAATTGCAAAAATTGGTTCGAACGCGTGAAATGTTGTAGGCAGGCACATATAATGTTGTAGTCTATTAATCTATAGGATTTTTCTAAGGTTTTAGAAAATAAACATTGCGATATTTTGCGAGAAATTGCAAAAAAAGACCTTGAAATTTCAGCGGGTTTAGTATCTATGTTTGATCGGATGGTGGACGTCCATCTTAAAGGAGCGCTTGTCGAACTTCGTTGATAAAATAAAATTCTATTAGGTGTTATAATTAAGTTTTAGTTAAAATGCGATACAAATTGTGCTTATGAAAAATAATGAAGAAAATATTAAAACAACGCGAGTCAAGTAAAATATAAAAAGTGTTTACATTAATGGTTAAGTTTAATTACTTAATTGGGTGTGAATGTGTGTTCATCGTTCATATATATTTTATATCCAACTGATTTAATTTAGGTGACATCAATTGTTGCTTAGCAATAGTCTGTGTCGTATATTTTTTGAGTTTATGGGTGTTGCATGACATGATATCATACTTTCGCAATTATACTAGGCTAATATAATTACTTTATATTAAAATAAATTATAAATATTAATATAAAAAATCAAATATTATTATCGCGTCTTGTAAGAAATCGAAGTAAACGAATTCGTACCCACGGACGCATTCACCTTTGACAAAGTCATGAATATTACGAATTTTATTTTTATCTGACGACGTATACACGTCGCATTAAATTGATCCACTGCTTCACGTTTTACAACTCCCATTTCGGGACTAAGCCATTAACTTCGTTCGTATTTTTATTGCCGGTAATTCTTTTTCGTGGCATATTTTTCTTCCGTTATTAATAAGACAGCCGCGTTCCGTCACGCGAAGCTTCCGTCATTAGCTCGATACCGTCAAAGCTCACTGCGCAATCTCCGAAATCCCTACGATCGCGGCGCAGCGACAGAATAGTGGAATAGCGTTGTTTACGGAGATGCTATCAGCCGTTGTACGAACACAGCCTTCGCTCATGGCCGTCCATTAACGCCTGACCGAGTGACACATGAGTATACAATATTTTCTCCCATTGAAGTATCTGATCTGCGGATGTAGCTGGCGGATCATCATCACAATATTTTGTGGTATTAATGGCTTTTCGGAGCGGTAGCTTTAACGAAAAAAATTTGGCCAGCGGTAGGCTTTGCATGTCAGTATGAAAAATTTTCTCATTTTTTTCAGAGCTCGGAAAGTACGAAAATATCCCTCACATTTTAGAGGTTAAAATTGTCCGCGTTCTTTTTCAAAATTATCAAAGGTAAAAAAAATAACTTAATTGTAAATTTTAAATTATTTCAGTTTAGTTTGAACATAAACCCGCCTATTAAATAAAAACAATTTTAAAAACCCTATCCCACTATAAAAAAAACCCTATTCAGTTATATCGAACTAGCCAGATTTCGTTGATTATTATTATTTTTTTTAATTTTACAGAATGATGTCTAAAGACCGCCGATCTTGAATTTTTGGAAATCAGGATGATTTATTTAAGACCAGATCTATCAAAATAAAAATAAAACGCATTCCACTTATACATAGACTTATGTAAAATAATAAACTTATAGACAATACAAAAACTGCTAAACGTGTTACCCCCCCTTTTTAGACCAAAATTAAAGTCAATTATGATGTTGAAATGTGGGGTTAAATATCATGGAATCATAACTAATTAAAGCTAATCATGTAAAATGGAGAAATAATTAAAAATCACAAATATATTTAAGTAAATAATTATTGTTCACTAGCTTCCGACAGCGCCTCCGTCCGCATGACAGACAAATTTTTTAAACAAGGGTTGTTTGAATACAAGTAACGTATAAAAAAACCCTATGTAATTAATTAAAACAGCATTATATCAAATTCACAGACGGAAAGTTCAATTTTATTTATATATGAACGTGTAAATATGGATAAATATAATATTCAACACCATCGTAATCTATATATTTCTCATTTGTATAGTTAAAGCGATTCACTCTCTAAAATTTCGGCCGTACTTGTGTTTGAGTAGCGCAGCGGCGGTCGGCCTCGCTCTGGGTTCGGTCCTGAGGCACGCCACCAGCAGGTCCCGGCCGGCGCCGGAGCCCGGCAGCGCGCCGCCGGAGCCCCTCCTGCTCGCGCCGGCGCCGCCGCGCGACAGTCTGGCCACCACTTGCTGATGCCGTGGCGCGAGTTTACCTATATATTATATATGCAGAATGTGATTACAATATAATGTATACGTAAGAGGTAAGTAGAATCAGATAAAGAATTGGCGACAAGGTTGTTCCATGCCCGTGGTTCCTTTTGAAAAGAAAGTTAGTATTGATTTTAATATAATGTTGTATTAAATGAGTGACATTATTTTTTCTTATTGACATTATAAGTGATATTATAGAAATCACATGAAATTGACTTTAACTTAGAACTCGATCTACCTACAGCATTTAATATTAAATGTTCGATCTTATGTTGAGTAGTCAAGAAAATCACATTTATGAATCGACTTCACCGTCCAGCGCTGAATTTTCGGTTGTAGGCCTCACGGTCAAAGGCTCAATCACGATTTAAAGGCTAAATCGTGATTGAGCCTTTTTCTGAAACTACAGTAATACAGTTCATACAACAGAATAACATATAGGCTATAATTTATAAACCTACTAACATTCGACTTTGCTTGCGTGATCGTATAAGGAATTTTTACTTAAGCTGATTGGTCATTAGTAACAACAATGTTTAAGAGAGATTCAAGTTAATTATTGGTTTTCAATTAGAAACCAATAATGCTAAAGAGAGAATCAAGTCGATTTCCAATATCGGTTTCGATATCGGTTTTACAAATGGAATCGCGCGCAGGACCGAGATCAAGATGTAGAATAGTAAAAGAGAGCGTTTCATAACGAAAGCATTTCCAGCATTACATGCGTTTTAGGTGTAATAATATAGGTTTTCTGGTATGGAATCAAGAAAGGGACCGACATCGGTATCATAGTTGGTATAAACCTATCATTACATATAAGAGATCGAAGAGCTCGTCGTATTTCTTCGCGGGTGGAGCCGCGGCTAAACTATGTATATGTTTAAAAGAATCAGAATCTGGAACGGGACCGGAAATGGTATGAAGATCGGAGCCAACATTGAAATCGAAGGAAGGAACACTATCGGGATCATGATTGAAAGAGTGATCGGTCGGTGTAAGTGGTGAAGGAATTCATTCGATGTTAGCGCGGGCGGAGCCGCGGGCAAAGCTAGTTTATGGATAAATTTAAATGTTCCACATCCGCCAGGCATCCCACGACGCCCGACACTTTTTTTTTGGTTTTGATGTTCATGCAAAACGGTTCCTTGAAATACGTTGCTACACACAAAGCGAGTCTTGAGCCGACTTAAATTGAGCAGCTAAAGTTAGGTAAACAATTCGAAACATACAGGGTGACAGATTTTGAATTAAATATTATAATTGTATTGTTATTATTGTATTTGATATACGAAATTTTATTCATTACGTACGTCGAAGTTATAATTATTTTTCTCGAATGTTCGATAATAGATGGCGTTAAAAATTTCTGGTTTCCCAAATTATGAGCAGAATAATTCTTAGTGGACGTCAGCAGGCTAGAATGTCGGAATAAACGTTGGGTAGATGTGGCGCGATAGGTGTGGTATTATTGAAGTCGCTTATTTTCACACAGACCTACTTGGGATATCGTTTCAGATATTAGAGCGGGCGGGCGGAGCGATTAGTGCTCGGCGACGGCGGCGCCTCGTAACCTGATAACCCGGCCAGTCCGAATAACAAAAGTTTCTCGGCATAATTTTCGTCACAATTTTCAAATTAAAAATGAAATATGAGAGAATTCAAACAAAGAAATGTGAGAGAATGTAGAAAATTATACATATTTTTATTCAAAAAGGCGTGTGATTAAAATTTTTACCACGTTCTTACATAATCTCATGCAAAATACATAGAACGCGCTGTCCCCACTAAGTATATCATCTTCGCTATAACAAGAGGAAGGGAGTGTGAAGGGCGGTGCGGCGGGGGCGGGGGACGCTAGCCGGCAAATAAGTGGAATTTGCCGTTGGGTTAGTCAGGGTTGGCACGAACCGGTAAATCACATTAATTGCTTAGCAATAGGGTTTATTAATATTTAAGTAAGAGAGCTCATTTTAAAAATACTCTGCACACGTTTTTCTAAAACATTTTTAATAAAACTTTTTATAAGGTATCGAATACGCCATACATTCAAATTTAACAACGGAACATTCACGAAAACCACAACGAGAAATCGATGAATTTTGATTGTACTGTGGATATAGCAATTTTCAGTCGCAAATAGTGTTAATATAAATAAAAATTGGTTGCCTGTAAAGTCGGTATACGGGCGAAAGTTTTACGTGACAACGACTTTGAATGGTAAAATCATTTTAATGTGAATATTCATTCGTATAGTAGGAAGAAGGATGAAATAATAGTAACAATTTAAAACATTTATTTATACAAAGAATTATATTTAAAACATTAATTTATACAAAGAATCTCGCACTGAATTTCATATTAACAAAATTTTATTTTTACCTTTACACATACATACGTATTTATATACAAATATACATACAATAACTTGCAATACATTTGCAAGCTATGCACTAATTCTCTAGTGCTGCGCGCGCGGCAGACCGATCATAGTTGAGTGGGAGAGAGACGCAAGGCATTCGGCGGGCCTCTCTCTCGTTCGGTGACTCATCGTAACGTTACCGAGCGTTACACTTTTTCATAAGTGACTCCCAGCCGCAACCTAATTTAAGACGTTGTCACGTCAAAATGTATACTTACGGCAGTTGAAAAAATGTATTATTTTACTATATAATAAATCTTGTAGGAGTAATGAACTTAGAGAAGTTGAATAAAAAAACGTTGAATTAGGGTGAATGCGATAGTACTATATCATAGAGAATAAAGTAAAAATAGAGATTTCGATTCCTCATACAATGTACGCTTCATATACGTACGTATGCTCGCACTGTAACTGCGAGTTTTTTCGCTTCGCTGTCTATTGGACTGTTATTGAACACGTTTGCCTTAATAAATATAAGCTGAATAAATATAAATAATGTTGAGAATGACATTTCAGACGTACTAAAATATTTGTGAAATTTGTTTATTCTATTTTATTTTAAAATAGTGACGTCACAACTGTCGTAATCGTCTGCTAAATTATACAGTGTAAAATATTAAAACGGCAGCTACACTGAAATAATTATAAAGTTAATACAATTTTTGTATCTGTTACGCATGAGTGACAAGAAATGTATTGTGGATGCGCCTGGTTAGTCCCCAGCTCGTGAAAAGTCAATATGGGAGTGCCTTTGGACAAAATTCAGGGTTAACTGAATTGTATATTAATTGTTTGCCTTTCACTGGCTCTTAGACCAATGATTTGCATCTGTACCGTCATACTGCTACTCCTGCGGGCCAAGCATGACGCTCCAGATAAGAATCTCTCTATAGGTCATGCTAGGCCCGCTGTTGTTATATTTCGGCACCCACCTAGACTCGTCTCGGCCACAGGACGTCGCGCGGGGTTCGATTTGGCTGTTCATTATATATTCTTAGTTATTTATGAGATATTCTGTGTATTTATTAAGGAAATTATCAAATAATTATCATTTAGAACAAAATACTTTTGTTTCAATCTGCCAATATAAATAAATTATAAATATTTTTTAATAGTTTTTGATAATGGCAAATATTTATTTATAAGTTATTAAAAAATCACAAGTATATCATGATTGATCCTATAAACAATATTTTTAAATTTGTATATTGTTTTTTTTAAACATTCAGATATGAAGTCTTTGTGCACTCTACACGTATCTTGCGTTAAAACTTTGTGAATAGGCATCATTAGGGAAGATCTCCTACTACCTGATAATTACACACTTCGTCTCACGTCTAGTTGACTACCAATATAGTTTTTCGAAAGAGTAAAAGAGTATACATGTAACCAGAGAGAAGGCGCTCACCGTCGCCCATGGACTCTTGCAACACCAAAGCCGTCACTTGTGCGTTGCCGACCTTCTGAAACGGAATGGGATATCTGGTGGAGGGGGGAGGAGGCTGATGAAGGAGTGGAGTGGGCCACCTAAACGTAGAAAACGCAACAGCGGAAGCTACTGCTTTACGTCCGTATTCTATGAGAGTGTGGTAGTTCACCGGCCGAGTCGTCCTATTTTTGTGATGGAGCCGAGTTGATCACAACATGCATATACATAATGTTATTTAAATTATCAGCAATTCTAGCTGAGTCCCTATCCAAGATATATCTTAAGATAGATATATGAATAACGTGTGTGTACATATCTATCTATCTACAATCTACATATATCTCAATCTAAGATATATGTGTACACTTATATTTAAATGTTATGTGATGTGGATGATATGAACGTGTTTGGAATCTTTGAGAGAAACATGCTTAGGAATTGTATAGTTCAGCATAGTGAATGAATCTGTATATAATCTTTTTTGACATATTAAGAGGCAAACGAGAATGCAGGTGATCACCGCTACCTATGGACACTCGCAACCCCAAGGAAGTCACCAGTGTGATGCTGACTTTTTTGAGAAAAAAAATAGATATGAAGGGGGAGTGCGTCACCTGAACATGTAGAAGAGAACAGGAAATATGATGGAGAGGGGAGTGGGCCACAGGAACTCTCGCTCACCGAACGAAATTCAACGTCATAAATTAGGCTAAAGTGCAATTCTCACCAACTGTAGCGATAATCAGATCGAGCTGGTCGATGTCCGAGTCGCCGGGAAACAGCGGGTCCCCGGTCAGCATCTCCGCGAACAGGCATCCGGCCGCCCAAATATCCACTTCGGCACCGTACCTTTCGAGCACATGCAATTGTGATGAACTAGTAAATCAATCGGATGGAATTGTTTGGTCTTCCGATGAAGATTAAATAAGATTATTTGTTACTATGATCAATGTTATATACTAACTTGTGATCGGCTACGAGCAGTTCCGGGGCACGGTACCAGCGCGTCGCCACGTACTCGGTGAAAGGCTCGCCCGGGGAGGCCAGCGAGCGCGCGAACCCCAGGTCGCACAGCTTCACCACGCTGCTGCTCGACACCAGCACGTTCTCTGGCTTCACGTCTCTGTGAATTATCTGCCACGGACAACGTCAAATTTAAATGTTTATGACGTAATCCTTGACCATATCGATTTCCTTGTAATCGCATCGCTTATCTCTTTGCATTGCCATGAACCAAGACTTAGCCCTTAACAGTCAACAAAAGTAATTTACGGGGCCTGAAAGACATATGTTCAAGCAAGTTCATAGCTCTGCTTGTGTGAAAAATTATTTCTATAGCCAAGAATTACGTTACGTTCAATATCGTAGGCGAATTTTAATACTTACACATTATTAGAGCACGTCTCTTCGTCAGTCGATAATTGGTAATTAAATAATAGCAATATTAAAGGGAGAATCAAAATCGAAACCTGTTCGCGATTGGAATTGCGAGCGGGACCGGGAGCGTAGTCAAGAGTAGAAACAGAATCGTTTCATGATAACATAATTTAGCGGCAGGACGTGCTCTACGGTGTAAGGGCATACGCTCTTCTGGAAAGATTTGAAATCTAATCAAGGACAGAACCGAGATTAAGATCTAAAGCTAAATTGGAACCATAATCTAAATTGAGAACGAGATGGAATTCTTAAACGGGACCGGGACCGAAAACGAGAATGTAATGCAAATCTGTGGCCCAATTACGTAATAGCAAAAATCGATTTCGTTTCCGGAATTGATTTGCAAATCGAATTTGTTGGGTATAAAAAAAAATGTATTTCTTATACGGAGTTTTGAGCGACTTTAAAGCCTTAGATTAAATTAAAACTTTGTACTTATAGAGGACCGATGACAATACGATAATATGGTAGAATTCGAATGCTCTGATGATGGAGCCAGAATTTAAGCACAGGAACAATAGCAGACTACGTCGATCTATTATGGAATGCTAGTGTTTACCTTCCTACTCCATCATCAGAACCTAAAAATCGCTCGTGGTGAGGTACATCTCATGACAACTCTAAGAAGCTCAAACACGACTATAGGATAGTGTACTTCGTTATGGAGTTCCTGTACCACATTACTGTAATATCATGTCTTCAATGAATATTTTTTCGATAGCTTCTCATTCACATAAACAGCATTTAGTTAGTTTAATAGTAACCGAATAAATGATTTAAGCACGCAAAAAACAAACGGACCAAATACACATAACAGTTTCGATTTTCCATAAAATATTTATTACATGTCTTATTTAATTCAGTTAAAGCTACTTTTCCAAAAATGATTCATATTGTTATTTTTCATTTAAAATACATAGCTAAATTATAAGTTTTATTATCAGTAGCTTCAGTGGTTTAATTTTTTATATACAAATTTTAATCCTTATTTCACACTTTTTAGGGTTACTGTTAAGAACGATAAATGCCATTATAAATTCTGATACAAATAGGTTTCCATTTTTCATTAAACATTTTATTTCCTGTTTTAACCCTTTCAGGATTAATTAAAAAAAAATGTATATGTTATTTCTGTAGCTTCAACGGTTTAGATTTTCGATTTTCGGTTTCATTTCTAAAAATTTTTTTTAGTGCTCGCCTTAGTCATAATAGGAATCTCTTTACAAAATTTGAAGTCTCTGGATCCAGTAGTTTGAGTTGTACGTTGATATATCAGTCCGTGAGTTTACTCTTTTATATGTGTACAGATTATTAATGTTTGTTATGCACGAGTTCGTTAACTTTACCAGGAAATAGTAGCATTTGCATTGGCTTTGCTTTCAATTATATATTTATTAACTTCATTCAATAAATCAAAACAATTATTCACACAACAAACAATTACTCAATCAGTTTATCGATCAAAATAATAAACTGGTTATTAATATTACGAAAAAAGCAGGATCACCTCTGAGTGATACTGCTTTTGTGACATTGTGATTCTGAGTGATGCCTCTACTTGAGGGGCAAATGAGGATGCAAACTCCCAAAAAGTAAGTGGTCATCGTCGCCCATGAACACTCGCAACTCCAGAGTACTCCACTAGCCTCTTCGGTAGGATTGAAATATCTGATGAACAGGGGGAATGGGGTGATAGAAAGGGAGTGAGGCAATAGATAGGAATGGCCACTAGAACTGTCACTCACTGGATGAAACATAACAGCGGGAGCTGTTACCTCACATCTGTACCCTGCGAGAGTGTGATATTATGTGGTGTAGTAGGTATTTACTACTGTACTAGATGTTTTATGCATATTATACTATAACTAGTATAACATATACATATTTTAACAAAGAAAAATAATATTATATTTTCATTGTTCATATGGTCTAAACATTTTTTTAGGAGGAAACACAATAATACGTGGAACACACCATAAGTTTTTGTGATTGGCCACTTACATAAACAAAATTTAAAAGAAATTACTACATTTGAAAATGGAACTCTTTGGCTGTAGAATACAGTTTGTTTCACCTAACTGTCAGTTCTTTTTACATTGTGGTGTCATTTTAAAAATTTCTTGTCTTCATCACTATGGATTTAAGTCATGAATATTTTCGTAGTATGATTTTCCACGATTTTAAGTATAATTTGACAATTCGGCAGAGCCTTGCCCAGCTTCGAACTTCTTTTGGCGATGAAGCACCATGAAAAATGACTATTTATAACTGGTTTGCATAATTCAAGCGTAGTCTTGTAGATTCAGTGAAGAATTTTGTGATGATCTGTTCACCGCTGTGAACAACAAAAATATCGATGTTATGCGCCGTATGATCGAAACAGACAGGCATGTGACCTACCATGAGATTCGGGCATCCTTAGGCATAGAGATGAGTCAAATACAATCAATTCTACACAAATATTTGAGTACGAAAAAAACTGTACTCACGGTGGATCCCACACAATTTGATTGAGGTTCAAAAAACGGACCGAATCACTTGATGCAATGCCATGCTGACAAAGCAGCAATCGACCAAGATGGCGCGCGAGCAAAGTACCTCTAAACTGATGATTACTTCTTTTTTTAATAAAACTGGACACGTGGCTACTGATGCTCTGGAGAATTGTCGTACCGTGAATAGTGATTGATACACGACCATTTGTTTGCTAGAACTTACTGACGAACTCCGTAAAAATGACCGTAAACGTCGTATCTTCTTGCATAAAGACAATGCCAGTTCTCACACGGCCAAACAGACAAATAAATCTTTAAAGTTGAAAGACACATAACTTACGAGCAATCTTGAATACAATCCCGATCTGGCACCCTATGACTTTTTTTCGTTTGTAAAAATTAAGAACCAATTACGCGGTCAAAGATTTTCATCATCAGAAGAGACTGTCGAAGAGTATAAAAAACTTATTTCCACCAGGCGGCAGTGGCATAAATGTTTTTAAAATTAGTTTATTCGTATGAAATAGTGCATTTATGCTAACGGAGAGTATTTTGAGAAACAATAAATTCATTTTTGACCATTCAAAATATATTTTTTTTTTTCATACATCCCAGAAATTTTCACTGAGCCCTACGATACATCTATTCATTGATTTTTTTTCTACATAGAAAATAATATTTTCTAGCCCATTGCACGTATTATATAAGAAAGTTGTAGTCCAAAATTCCGAACTATAAAATATCATATACTTACTACACGCATCAAACCAAATACCCTAAACACTGAAACATTGTAGAACTGCGACCGAAGTTAGCAACGAGATCAAAACGCAGCCACAGTCGAGGAAAACTTGCCAATTGTTATGAAAATTTGTTGTTGCGGCGCCATTCGTGCTTATTTCAGATCGGCCATTTGGCGTATGCTATAAATATATAGTGCCTACCGTGCTGCCAGTTATTCATGGAATTGCGAAACGGAACGCGGGCAGCGAACGTTAAAGTTAAAGATAAACTTGCTTGGTATTATGAAATAAATGGCATTAAACTTAACTCCGGCACAAAATCGAGTGAATATTTGTATTTTTTTTTATCACGGCTCAAGCACAATAAACGAGTTGTTGAAATTTTTGAAATAAAATTGAGCGCCACCTATATTATACAGCAGGACTCAATTTAATATTTGTCGTAGTTAACTAAACGTTAAGGTTAGCCGAACGATCAGCCATTGCTTTCGAATCGGAGACAAAATGGTGCATTTGATCCCTAATCACACGCGAAAAGATCAATATGTTTTGAACCGACTTCAATAAAAAAGAGCAGATTCCGTATTCGATTCGTATGTATTTTTATGTAAGTTTATACACATCCCGGAAATGTTTAACCGATTTGGATGCTCTAAATTTTCTGTTCAGGTAGATCCCGACATTTTTCTACAACATGAAACGCACTGTTGTTACGCCTATGAATTAACTGTAAAAAAAATACTGAAGACAAAAGTACAAATGTGACTTAGAAGAGTGACTTGTATGAATTACTTTCTGGTATTAAAAGATCCCGAGTTGGCATTTTGTAGTCGGTTTGTTGTACGGACTTTTAAAGATTGTTATCTTCCAAATCAATATAGGCAGATGAATGCAATTTCATCTGCATATGCAGATATGCAGAACATGTAAAATAGCGATTACAGGTCACGTAGCGAGCCGTTTAGTACAACAGAGGCGCATAATCAAATCAGGTTTCCCTATTACGATTTAACATGAAATGATAAGAACTATCAAGATATATAGAGCATTCTCGTTAATTTAGTGGATGATATTATTTTTTGAGCACTGTAAACAATGTTATTAATCAATAACGGTTTTAACATGATCATTTACGGACTGTCGCATAGGCACATATGATATATAAAATGGTCACCACATTTAAACGATGTGATGCCGGTGGATTACTGCATGTTGTGTCACCTTAAGGGTTGAATTTATGAATTCCGATACAATAAGGGACGAAAGCGTTCGTTCATCATTTCAACGATATATATCTCACTCTTAAAGTATTTTTCTGTATAAAGATTAGTATCTTTTCCCGTTGTCAATGGAGCGGCAAAATTTGATTCGATAACATAAACCTGACTGGAAATCGCCAACAGCAACCCAATGGCGCATCCAGGGGTGGTCATCGAGGGGGGTCTTTCTTTTACTCTTTTTATCGAATTATAGCCAGTCCTAGCTGGAAATCGTATGTGTGACTCCTGCTGACTCGAGGCTGGAGCTGCCCTTGCA
The DNA here is from genome assembly GCA_005406025.1 of Eumeta japonica. Taxonomy (NCBI): domain Eukaryota; kingdom Metazoa; phylum Arthropoda; class Insecta; order Lepidoptera; family Psychidae; genus Eumeta; species Eumeta japonica. The sequence goes on from BGZK01000689.1 coordinate 39,284, forward strand.
ACAACCGATCTATATATACCATTTCAGAAATGTTGTCTACGCACTTGCAATATTTAGCAGAAAAGAGTATTTGAAAGGTTCTTTTATTTTTATTATTTGAAAGCTGTTTAATTTTAGGTGTTTACGTTTTTTTTTATCGTCCGGAATGCTCAAGCACCGCTTACAGAGTTCTGATGACAGTAAGCCAGCGCTTTGAGCAGCTGATAGAGGTACGCTCTCGCCGTCCGCTCGCCCAGGCCCCCCGGAGACGCGTCCAGAGCGTCGAGCAGCGTGTGCTCCAGGTACTCCAGGACGAGGTAGAAACGCTTCTTGCGGCGGAACACTTCGATCAGGTTCACCAGGTGCTCGTGGCGCAGCTTCTGTTGAAACGAAAATGATACACATACAGTACAACTAGATTCAAACGGTCGAGAAGTTAGCTACAAGATAATGACTTGACTGTACCCAAGCGGTACACAGCTCATTTCACAACCGCCAGTTTGTTTGAATCAAACTGTATAGTACAAGGTATTTATAACTTCGTTTTTTCTTTTCATTTCTTTGTTTATTTTTTTAAGATTAATAACTTCGCATTTCACTTTAAATTGCGATACAAGGTTTAATTACATTCATAAACATTGTAAAACCATAGCACAATAGAAGAGTGGAATACCTAATTTATACAATTTTATTTACTTACTTTACTTTCTTTTATGTCAAACAGTCATACACATATAGGACCTTTGTTTATTAATGACTACTAAAAAACTGAATCTTTGAGAGTAGATTCGTTTTGTCCAGACGCCCAACAATACTCTCTGGGATAAGTCTCGAGAATAGTACCTAGCTAATAAAGCGGTTAATTTTGAGATTGTCAAAATTTTACTACAAGCATTTAATTTTTTGATTAAACCTTGAGAAAAATTGTATTAAAAATTGGAAAAACGCTTACACTACAAAATGGATGGTTTGATTGAAATGTTACTCGTTCCCAACATGACCAAATAAAGGAGCCCAAAAAATTATTACTGATCGGCTGATTTTTTTTCTATTGCTCAGTGCTTGTTTATATAATTAAAAGTTCTTATTGTCCTGGAAACTAACAAGCAATATTTTCCAGTTCTACGCTGGGAATTGGCAGTTTCGCGATCCACTTATCTCATTATTATAACATATATATATATACATAACAGTACACACATATATATAACAGTACAACTTTAGTTTTTTTTTTTGTTTTAGGAATAAAATGTGGAAGACGATCTCCCTTCAATTCTGTAAGAAAAGTAGTAGATATGTACATTGATAAATAATAAAACTTACTTCGTTATTTGCAGCAGAATATTCTAGATGGATATAATTGGTGGCAAATACTAATACTATTGGTTGAATGGTACTAGTCAAGAGTTAGAATGCTACCTACGATCAAACCTTTCGCTCCGACTAACCATCAAAAATTCGGAGAAACGTTTGTCGTACAAAATAATAGGATATATATCTTACTATTAAGTATACACTAACCGCTAGTAATAAAATCTCGGCACTTTATCGATTACCGCAATTCAGGATTTTCGCACGGAGAAAAGTTGTCAAAGAGAAGACATTAACGAAAATTCAGGTTTTTGGCAATTCGTAATAACGGGTTCCGTATTGACGACATTAATACACAATTCAGTTTCTTAACAATGCAATGAAAACAGTAGATAAAAAAAGAATAAATAAATAAGCGAGAACATAAATTTCTAATCCATATTCAAATTTCTAAGCCATACCTTAAGCATGCGTATCTCCCTCAGCGCCATCTTGCGCACGGTCGCGTCGTCCTCGGTCTCCAGGAACTTCTTGATGGCGACGAGCTGGCCGGTGTCGCGGCGCCGGCACTTCAGCACCACGCCGTACGAGCCCTCGCCCACCTTCGCAAACACCACACCGCTACATTGACCAGTGACGGCGACGAAACTCAAGGAGGCTTGATATCGATCGCAAAGGGGACTAACAAAATTAAGAATATATTTTTAAGTCCAGCTTTTATTACAAAGTGTATAAAAAGAGACTTATTGATTTTACTTTGAATAAAGACTGTTGCAGACGGGTTGTATATAATTCTTTTTCATTCAATAAGGGCCGTAGTGGCGTCCAAAGCAGTTGAGAAATCAATATCTAATGATAATTACACGAAGGATCGACGAGCATTACCATCTTCATCATCTCCTTTTCTCGTCAATAACTCCAGGGTATTCAGTCTCTTAAATCCATCACTAAGCCTTACTGAACCGAAACCCATTAAAAGTATGCAATATGACGTCAATACTATTGACCTTTAAGGCGTTGCATTATCATCGGTTTCTAAATATATTTGGTATTAGACCAAGTTTCAACTCGATTTATTATCTATAATTGAGTAAAAATTCGCTTGCAGACTTTACCGAATGTATAGAGATAAGTGAGCAATATAAATTAAATAAAACTTGTAAGAAGTTGTTGCAATTGTGTTTAAATGAAAGTTGTAAGTCCATTTTATGTTATTTTATCTACAAACTCCCTGTGTGGAAAAAATCCTTATAAACAATTAATAGGCATGTATTGAGGTTAGCACTTATTTATTATATTTTCTTCGTAAAATAATTTGATAATTCTGCTATTAATATGCTCACTTTAATATGAATTCATAGAAACCTTAACCATTGAGCTTAAAGAAAATGAAAAATAAATTTACAATATAAGGTCAAAAGAAGAAATGCTTATCAAATAACATTGAAATATAAATAACTTATTTGTTCTCACTAAGTGCATAAAATGGTTTCAATTATTTTAGTTTGAAATGTTCCTAAAGAAGACATTTCAGTTAGTATAATTATACTAATATAATTAAGCAAATTAACAAACCGAATTATTGTTTTAGTGCTTCAGTAATAGTATTCAGACTCGAAAACATGTCATTATTAAAAAAAAAGCAAATTTTCATTCGGCTGTATCAAAAATGCTTTTACAAGTGAACACGGCAGAATTTCACAGACAGTCTGAGTTAGCGAAAAAACCGTGGCCGTGGGAGTGATTTGTTCGAGAATTTAAAAATTCTTGAAACGGTGCAGATGTTGAGTTCGCTGGACGCAGCAATAAATGCGGACTGGGGAATAATTAGTCTTTTCATTTGAACTAACATAACGTAAATAATAATTTATGAACGCGAGCGATGAAGATGAATTCTTATAAGCGAGCGGTTACATCTGCCCTGGGCGAACTTGGACGGGGACATATAACGAGAACCGTTTTACTTCGTAACCGGGTGTTAGATTTTGTTGATATTTCCGTATTCCTGAGTATGACTCTAGACAAAAGACTTGAACGGGGTCCTCACGTCATGAATTTGGCGAAAGTTTTAAGCTTTGCTGTATATATCATTAATACAATACGAAATTTATCAAATGTAGTAACGGCCAAACTGGTTCATTTTGGCTATTTGCATAGCGTGATGTCGTATGAAATTTTGTTCAGAGGTCGTGATGCAGACAGTCATAGAATTTTTACTCTGCGGAAGTGGGCTATTCGGATGACTTTCAAACACAATAAAGGACATTAAGTATGTTTAAGGAGCAAGTTTAAAGAAATTGGAATTTTAACTTCGACACCTCAGTTTATAAATAGGTATATAACATTGCATATGTTTAACAAAAATAGTGGGTACTACATACTTGGTAATATAAATAAAATAAACTGTTTTTACATGTCAGTCGAATACATAAAGACAAATTCATATTATGAGACTCTATTTGTATATGTTCGATGAGGTCCCTGTAGATATTCAAAACGTTCCATTTAAATAAATTGAAAATTATTATTAAACAAATACTTGGTAAAAATGTATATAATACACCCACGTACAAAATTTCCGGTCATTTTTTGAACAAAAAATGCTCATGGATATAACCAGCTCGACGTCTTAGCGGATTGTTTCTTTCTGTGACTCTATTGCTCTCTTTATTCTTCGTTATAATTGTACACAAATTAGTTTCAAAAGAGTTCCACTTTTAAGTATATGCTTGTTTTTCTTGAGACATGCCTGCTTCTAGAACCAGTGGTAAATTCATATTGCAATGATGTACATCAAGTTTTATCTAAAACTTATGAAATAAATGGAATATATTTGATTTTGAATTTGGAACTTGTATTTGACTAAACTTAGATATGATGATAACTTGGTATCAATGGCTTACGAGGATTTTGAAAAATTTAAAATTTTTGGCAGATAATTTTTAAATAATTGACCGCTTTGATTCCAAAATCTAATCAGCTCTATGCGTAATAAAACTCTATAATGTTGTAAACGTAATATAAATCGGTTAATTTCTACAAAGATATTATCCAAAAAACCATTAAAATTTGGATGCTCTGTATTGCCGATAAGTTGAGTTGGTGCTACGAAACACCGGCATGAATCTTGAATCACTCATAAATGTGCAAGACACGCTTTCCTATACATCTATATAAAAGTCTGTTTGGTACATTGTTGTAAGAGAGATATAGCAAACATTTTGACGTGACAACGTCTTATAAATTGGTTTGCCGGGTGACACTTCAAGAAACTGCGTTACGCTCCGATCACGTTATGCGCTCACAATGAGAGCGAGTGAGAGGCACGCGTCCCTTCCACTCGGGCATGGTTAGCCCGCCTAAGGCGAGAGAGACAGACATAAAAGTGAAGGCACGCGTCCCTTCCACTCAGATAGGAACAAGTTAAGTTGTAGTAAACGCTGTTTCATTGTACGCAAATGTATTGCAAGTTATTGTATGTATATTTGTATATAAATACGTATGTATGTGTAAAGGTAAAATAAAATTTTGTTAATATGAAATTCAGTGCGAGATTCTTTGTATAAATTAATGTTTTAAATATAATTCTTTGTATAAATAAATGTTTTAAATTGTTACTATTATTTCATCCTTCTTCCTACTATACGAATGAATATTCACATTAAAATGATTTTACCACTCAAAGTCGTTGTCACGTAAAACTTTCGCCCGTATACCGACTTTACAGGCAACCAATTTTTTACTGCATTTAAAGGGGCAAACGAGCATGCGAGCCACCAGAGAATAGATAATCACTGCCGTCCATGGACTCTTGCAACACCGGAGGAGCCACTAGTGCATTGCCGGCCTTTTGGGAAAGAAGTAGGTATCTGATGGAGGGGAGGGAACACTCAGTCTCTCACTCGCTGGACTAAACAGGACAGCGGAAGCTGCTACCTCGCGTCAGTATTCTGTGTATGTATGTCATATTTCACCGGTGGACTCGGTCCATTTTCGTACTACAGCCTAGTTGGCCGCGGCATGGCTCGAACGCATTATCTAGAACTACATCATTATCGCTGATGGCATACGAATTTTTTTGTTTCTTCATTGATCTCAATTTTGGTTTCCGTTTATGTCATAATATTTAGTCTCCTTATATATGCGATCGAAAAAATATAGTATTTCCATGATCACCCAAAAAAATCACTACTGCTATTGAAACGGAACCTTATGTGAGCCTACATCTATACATATATAATGAAAATAGGTTGGCTTTGTTCGCCAATCACGTAAAAACTACTAAACGTATAGACATGGGACTGGGACCATTCGATGCGGAATGATTTGTAGATGGTTCTAGGCTACTCATTTTTTGAATTCCGTAAATCCTTCGTCATTTTATTTATAAATTAAAATTATCCAGCGAAGCGGGCGGGACAGCTAGTGTACGAGTATCTATTAGTTGATTATTTATACATGTGGTTTAGCACGCGTGATCGTCTAGGCAATAAAATTAGTAAAATTATATATCGCGAGACAGTCTAGCTTTCGAGAAACAATCGTTTGACTTTCTCAGGATTCACGATCTGAACCTAGGATAGATCGTCGCTTGAACTCTACGCGAAACGCGTAAGTCAAACTAAAGACCACCGAAACAAAAGGCAATTTTATTATTATCATTATTATTTCCAACGGCACAATTTTATCAAAAGGAATTACACTGCGTTTTATGAACTCGAAATATATTTTAGTATTTTCTCTTTGTAGACCTAAGAATCCGTCTCACCATACAGTTCGTTGTTAGGCTCGTGTCATATTTTAATGTCGTGACTGCTGAGCTACATTTCTCCACAACCGTTCCATTTCAAATCGAAAGTCCGCCGTAACTCGGCGGTCAAGGATACCCGTATCTAACCAGAAGGTATCCCGTTTCGATTCTAGAGACAGGTGAATTGACCAATAAGCTTTTAGTAATATCGAACTTAGCCACCCTCCAAGCTGTCTCAGAAAGTATTTTGAGCCATCACTCACCGACATCGTTACCCCATTGGTGGTAACTTTCATTAATAGATGCAGTGCGGAGAGCTTATATAAGCTCTTAGCGCCTCGACCTCTATTGTGTGCATATATAACAACACGACATTGTATACAAATAAGTTTAAATGTTCATTTTATTAAGTAATCAATTTCTAAAGATGTAGTGACTAGAGTAGAAAGAGGTATATTGCGGTGATTTCGCCAAATGGAAAGGATAAATGAAAGTAGACTGATAAAATAAATAGAAATAGAAAATAGATAGGTCGGCAAGGGTCGCCCTTAGAAAATCCTATGCAGACCATATTGGTCCCATATTAAAAATAGTCAAATTTTAAGCACCCGAAACCAATAAGCTTGGATGAAAAGATTAATGGATGTCAGTGAGGCAAGAAAGGTATGCAATGATTGTACCATGTGGAAATCTACAGTCTGTGCCTACCCTTCTGGGAAATAAACGTCAGTTTATATTATCATTATTATATTGAATCTTAAATACGAATCTGTGTAGAATTTAAATGAAATTACAAATCGAATCAGACATTTTTACCTGCGCACGCGCATAGCATCGGCCGTACCTAACGCCCGATCCATCTATGGACGTACCATTACTCTTGTTCAGCGAAACACAGGACGTACTAATTCGAGACGTTCGGCTCACATGCGGTTACACAAACACATACACATGTATGTATGTATGTATGTATGTACAATACACAAACGCTCACATGTAAGTGAAGCAACATTGTTTCGTGTACAGACAAGCATCCTCTACATTCTCAGATTCCAGGTAATGCCTTGGACGGTTGGGCTTGTCGAATAAACTATAATACGATGCAAATGAAAATATACTGTAAATGTATAGCCCATTAGGTCTACATCGGAGATGTTGACCCCTTATATACGTACATAGGGATTGCGAACCTATAAGAAAGCGTCCGCTGCAGGTCGCTCAGTCCGTTAGTGGTTTGAAGAGTGGCGCGACGTAACTTTTCAGTGCACCGACTTGAGATTTAAAATTCCAACTTGTCGAAGATGTACTTTCGCGAGGACGAAGAGAGAGAGGTGAGTAATAGATTATTTTTTAATTAATTAATTAAATTGTAATATAATTTGTTTTTGATACGCTTTGCGAATTCATTTGTATTTCCACTCGACAATAAAAATTTTAAGTTTTTACCACTTTATTTTAAATATTAATGCTGTAATATTACGCCGTCGCAATAATTTAATTGCTGCGCTGAATTTCTTGCATGAAACCGATTTTATTTTCTAAGCTTTTAAGTATTTTATTAAAAGTATTTAATATTTCTTACAAAAATACGATAGGTATTTAAGCACATAAATAAATTATCGCAGCAGCCATTGTAAATTCTATTGCTGGCTTCTAAATATAATTTATGCGTCCATGGTTAATTTGTAGCTGGAAATTTTCAGGAGGTTCTTTGTTCTATAAAAACTGTGGAGAAACTAATTGTAGGGAAATGAAATGGGCATCTTTATTATATGTTAATAAATTTTTCTTTTAAATAGATAATTAAAGCATATTTCATTAAATTATAAAGATGTTTCATGATTTTCATTGAGTTTGAAAAAAATGATATCAATATCTTTCCGTCATTCATTAAATTGTTTTTCCAGAAACGGATTTTTAGACGTCAGCTAATGTTTATATAATACCTTGAAATTCGTAATACGTACTGTGTTAAATAAAAGTATTATTATCCCGTTTCGTGACCCTTTTTTAAAGTATTATTTTATTTAAAATTAATACAAGCAAATTTCAAGTCATGGTGGTACGCGAAAAAAAACCTAATTATAACTAAATGCAATATGGTGACCGCAGTTGACGGCGTTGGATAAGAAAAAAACATTTCTATATCTGGACTGTTTGTTTACCAACTTAATTTTAACATGTTATTCTTAATATAAAGCCTACACATTCTTGTAAAATGTAGCCATAATACTACTAGAGATCACCCGGCCGCTTCGCTGGGCGTTATTGGTTAGGAAATTAAATTAAAAAGAAAACGGTGAAGGCGTGTATGGAATTAAAAAAAATAAATAGCCTTAAACCGTCTACAAACGATTTCACATAGAGTGGTCTCGAGTCGATACGTTTAGTAGTTTTAGCTGATGCTCGGATAAAGAAAAATCGTTAAATCGATTTCAATTCGATTATATATATATATATATATATATATATGTATATAGTACTATACGTATCTCTATTTATTTAGTTGTTAAAGGGCTCGTAGAAACTAAAGTCCTTTTTGTAATCGAAATAAACGTTCCATGAAGCCGCCAGCCTTCGGCTAAATATAAATCTAGTACGGCTACCAGGGGCTTTGTAAAGATGGTTCCCCACAAACAAGTACAGTTATTGGTTTTATTTCACGACGGAAACGACGAAAAAAATCGTTTAGTAATCGTATTACAATGACAATAGTCTATAAATTTATAATTGTATATGCATTCATGTTTTTTTTTTTTAAAGAAATAAGAAAACAATTCATACTACAATCTTCTTCGCTTATTTTCTCTCTACTTTATGAGCAACTTGCCCGTGCTGTAATAAGCCGGTGATAACGGCACGACAAAAGCGCATCTGCGTCGGCCGACGGCAAGCGACTTCGCGCGAAGTGCGTTTTAAATGCAAAAAAATACTTTCATCTATACGAACCCTTATCGTTATTTCGACGAAAACAACAGCCTTTAATTACTTACTCATTGCTGTTCCGTCCTCTCGATTCCAATCCCGATCCCGCTCTCAATTCAGACCCCGAACTAAATATTTCACAGGACCACATTAAGGGTGTTCCTGTAATTATTATTATTATGATAAATTCTTTATTCCGGTAATGCGTAATATTTACCCGTAATATTCCAATAAAATTTTGTCTTTGTCAAAATCAACCATACATTGCAATAAATTGACACATTTATAATATTAGAAGGATCAAAATTTTGTTCAAATTTTATCATATGTCGACACCTGGATAACTAAGAATTGCGATGGCTCTCTAAAATGTATTATTGCAAGATTTTAGTTAACTTCATGCGTTATTATATTCGTTTTGTTGGTATTTTTGTTTGTATACATTCGCTTTTCTTATGTATTGCGAACTCACATTGAATACTATTTTAAATGTAAACCATTGAGTCCGAAGACGATAACAGCAGCTTGAAAAAATAATATTTTACATAACAGCTTTTAAGACATTCATTTACAATATTATTCTTCTCGACAGAATTATAACGCAGTACCTATTTAGAAATAACTAAAATTTGATATTAGTGACATTTATTAATTTTGACAGCCGTTATTTCAAATTAAGTAATATTGTCTGAATAAGATTTCTAAAAAGTACATTTTCAGTATAATGAATATTAAATAATACAAGTTGAGCATTTTTTTGGCAATATTATTATTTGCAAATATTATTTAATAACTACCATCTGTAGCTACCTTAGGAGGATTTAAGAATGCAGGCAAATTTTCTCTAAGCAATACAAATATGAAAAGCCTATTCAAATGTATGTTAGGACAAAAAATCATGTAAAAAAATAGTCTAGATTTAAGGTTTTTTTTTTGTACGATTTTTTGTGAAAACCTAGACGCGAACAGACAGCTCTAGGCAGAACACGACAGACAAACAGAAGAACTAGTCTCGGCTTCTGCTAGCCTTATTGAGTCTCCGCACGAAATGATTCTTAAATACATATATGCAGCTATTTGAAATTCATTTACGATTTTATTGGACATATAGTTGATTCAGTTTCCATTACTAAATATTCATCCATACCTCGATTAAATTATTGTTGAATGACTTCGAAATATGGTAGAATTCAACATTTTTTTGAACTGTTTGAACCATTTATTATTGTTACATTGTTATCGTCTGTCAATCATCTCATGATGTTCAGTAACGTGACACAATATTAGATAACAAGTCGACGACCACTCCTTGATACTATAATAATTTTATTCCAAAAAAAAATATGTCATCCAATGTTATCTAACCCCGAGTAATTTTATGTATGGTTATTAATGTTGCGAAATAACGCTTTGTCGAAGTGTGGTCAAATAACTGAATAATATGAAAACCAAGAAAATGTGCCAGCAGTTTGAGTGTAGCATCTATTATATAACAAAAATAATAACAATTAGAAATAATTTGCAATGCTCTATTCCGTCCATAACCTTAAATAACGTTTTATTTTGAGCAAGTCAATATTTCGGTTGTCTTTACCAACTTGTATATTAGTCTGATTGGTTACATTATGCACATTATTTGTTAATACAACGTATTACTCAGTTGTTGCAACAAATTATATGTAACCAGGCCAAATTCGAAGTAGTTAGAAATATTATTTCAGTGTGTACTCTTCAAAAAACCTGTTATTATTTTATTTAAATAAATGATACTCAATGTAAAATACATGAAACAAAATTATAGATTTGTCGTTTCGGCGGTTAGATGTTCACTGTTGCACACAGATGCCCCAAGATTTCCACCAAGCATCACCAATCGTCACCAATCATCACCAATCGTCACCAATCGTCACCAATCGTCACCAATCGTCACCAATCGTCACCAATCGTCACCAATCGTCACCGAGGGTCACCAATCGTCACCAATCGTCACCGAGCGTCACCAATCTCGTGACCTTTGACACCAGCGGGCCGAGACAAGCGGCAAATCGCTTCTATTTCTACAAACGCACGACACAGGCACGACAAAGCGTTAACGCTTTGTCGTGCCTGTCATTTGCCTCCCAAATTTAAATTCAGAGTCTCTAAATTTCAGAATAACACATGTATGGGATTGATATTAGCTTATAAAATGTTTCGTGATCTATAAGAGCACAAATTTAAATATTTAATATCAAAAATCTTGGGAACGGGGCTAAAATTAATGAGATGTTATATTTTCAAGAAATGCAACGTTTCGTTGATTTATTTTCTACTTCTTCAGGCATATTTTAAGGTTAACATCCGCGTAACTGAACTCTTGCAATTGTTTGCTACGTCAAAATTGACATTGATAAGATCAGACTGATTCCGAACATGTATGCAGGATTTTGAATAACTCATAACTAAGATTACAAAATAATTTAATTAATAATTAGCAGGAAAATATCTCTGGGTGACAGAACACAACTGAGACACACAAATTTAAATTTTCGTAGGTAAATATTGGTCATGTTCAAGCGTTTAACATTTGTAGAAATAGAAACGAGTTGGCGCTTGTCTCGGCCTGCAGTCATAGTTAGGAGCACATCTGACGCCGACTTCCACTTCGGGCATGGCCATCGATCGAGAACTTGTTTACTATTTAGTTGGTAGGTATTAAGAACGACAAGACCTCGTCAAATTAGCAGTAGACAGCCTTTTTTGGGTTACGTCAGTTACTCTATTGCTTTTTCGGATTACATCGATTCGGAATTTATCTCGTAGAGACACAAAGTTTTGATCTTTCCATCGCACGTTAAGTGACTGCGAGTTTGTTTATGAGATCCGTCGTCAGAGGTAGCGTCTAATATTCGTATATACGCTGTATCACGAAGAAAAAGTTATTTTATGGAATAGTTATTAAAATTATTCCAAGAATTCCTTTCTTCCTTAGACACTACGTATGTGGGACTCGAATAGGCTGGATACGTTTGGTAGTCCGACTACCGAGTCGAATTGTTCTTGTGGCTCTTGGATCTGTTCAGTCGTAGTCTGTTCTAAGCAAAAGTTCAGTAACACAACTTAAACAATAAATCTTGATTATATTGTCACGGGATAGGATACACCATGGGCACAATTTTTGTCTTAATAATAGCAGTTTTTAGATCTATTTCTTAACAAATTCTTCTAAGCTCCCTGATTAATGATGTTAATGTCATTCGCCTATTCTATCATTATAACTGTTATATGCTTTCAACAAAGTGATGAGTGATTTGTTCGCCATTAATATTGATGGCAGTCCTCCAGATTTAAAACATTGAATGCCCTATACACCCTATACTATTAAAGAAATGTGAATATTGATTAACATTTAGAAATATTTTTTTAGACATATTATAATTGTATGTATAGAAAAAAAACAGTGTGTTTCGGACACACGACGTGAAGTGAAACTTCTTTGGTAAAATATGCAGGAAAAGAGTTTAGGGTTAAAAATAAAAATTTAGTGCATACAAGATTACAGTAATGTTTTGTCATACTTTAACTATCAATTTACCGTTGACTTGTGATGCACCGTGTTCACTTAACAATTAGAAACCACTGATATAATCAACAGTTTCACCACTATATTCCATTTATTGCATATATTGTATATGCATTATTCATTTTTACAATGAATAATTACCGCGCGTGTCTAAAGTAGTCGCGATCAGCTGCAATCAGCTGTGTGAACGCGTGGAACACATGAGATGGCTGGGCTGAGCCGAAAAGAGCCGAGCGGACCCGACTGTGTCACTCGACCGTGTCACTCGAGCGTTTCAAAGTGGTGTCATGGCACAAGACCACTCTAACGTGTCTAAGGAAGTTTTATTTCAATATTTACCACGGATAGTTGCTCGTACTTCTCCATGGCTAGACGACGCCACCTGGCGTAGTATTTGGAGCTGACATTTTCCTTACTTGGCGTAGATCTGGGAACAAAACCAACTTTATTATTGCTGTTTGTCATATTGCTACATAACGATGGTTTGATTTTCCGTGGAGTTGAATTGAAATTTGAATATATTAAAAAACATTTCTTTGTAAAAAATATTTATATTGGAACAAAATATGGATAACTAATTATTTCAAGGTGCGTACGCTCAAACTGTCCCTTGTTGATTTTACTTCACCATTCGTCCGTTTGCACTTGTTCCTACAGTAAGAATAAATATGAATTGATTACTAGAATTGTGTAACACAGAATTTTTAATAAAACAAATTGCTTTGGACATTTATTATAAATTGCAATAGTATTAATATATTACTTAATCTTAGTAGATTTTAAAAGCTTCTTTTAGACAAAGGCTTATGTTTTACTAGGTTAGAATTGTATATTTTTTTTTGTCGAAATTTCATAAGAAATGTTACTGACATACGAAGTTGCTGTAGTAACAAATAAACTCAAGGAAATGTAAACAAGAAATTTACCATCAATTTATTGTATTCTATTCTATTCTGAAAACTGCTGCTGCGTTCTTTTACAATCTTTTTATTTCAAATTGGCAAGCTTAGATTTTAAGCCCTCCGTGACGGCTCAAGGTTGACGACCGTTGACAACCGTTTACGACCGTCGACGACCGTTGACGTCAAAACGTTGACAAATCGGGGACAGACGGTTTAATATTCTGTACGATAGACGGACGATTATATTTGTTTTCACTAAGTTATAAAAACTCATTAGTCGATCGGCTCATGGTCAGAGATCGAAACCTTTATTTTTCTGATTCTAAATTTCAAGGACAGCCACCATTGCTCTTTTTGATTTACGCAATTTTGGAAATGAACGTTCACAGTAAATTTCGTAAAAAAATCGAGTTCTTCCACAGCAGCAAGACATATCGATCCCAATCGATTTCTACTTGGTATACTAATTTAAATTCTCGTACATCTTTTTAAGTTGCACCGTCAGCCTGATAGTATACAATCGGAATTTAGTCATCTTGCGTTTGAAATTCAGCGATTAGCTCGTATTAGCGCTTTGCGTCCACTTAAAAATTAACGCAACGTCTATGGAATTTCTAGAAATATTTTTTTTCAGCTTCACCTTCCTTTTAACGTTCGACCTCGGCTACGCTTAGGCGGGTCGTTGTCGACGACACTAGTCTCAGTCTACTGAGAAAACGATCCGAACGTGTCTCACGCATCAATCACTAACCTTATCACAAACATTCATATATAACGCCGGGACAAACTGTAGGTACCGTTTGTTTTCGTCGTTATGCTGAGAACGGAATCGGCAGAATCGATATCGTAACTTGTAAAAATACGAAGTCGGCGGGTCAGGTGCCGAGTCTCCCACGGTCCCGCGGCCGACATGCGATCCGTCGGTTCGTCCGGATCGAAGTTCGATTCTCCGTCGTGAAGTTAATAGTTTATGGAGACGACCTACGGCGGCGGGGACACGCCCCGATAATTACGAAATTGTTGTCTGTATCGGAGTTGTCGCATCGAGAAACCGACGATTCGGGCCTTAAATTGGAACGCGACCCGAATAAAACGTTAATGTCTGTCTTACTCTTTCAGCGTTTTCTATGTTCGAATCGTTTAAAATTATTCTCCTACGAACGGTTTAGGTGTTTAATTAGAAGCAGGAAACCGAAATCTGTTCAGGATATAAGTAAGAGATCCAGTTAAATCTATTTTGTAATACATAATTTCTACTTTCAAAATCATTATTCATTGGAAATCTCTTCAAACAGATATGCATTAACGGAGAAATATCGCCGTTAAAAAGCTAAGCAGCGCCCATTGAATAATTTATTACTTTTATTACAATATCGTATTTCAGTTCCTTATAATTTAAACAAAAAATATTCAATGAATACTTGAAAACAACTATAAAAATTTTAAAAAGAATGAAAACGAATTACGCTCTCGAACTATTTAAACTTGTTGCTCTGGCGCAACAGGGAGACGTTTTATCGTTGAACCTCTAAGATCGTTACATACAGTAGGATGAAAACAAAATCAAATTGAATAAGATATTTCGACCACAAATTTTTGAACCAACCGTTTGAAATTTCTTTGAATTTGTGGAAATCACATTGACATACCTCGAAACCATCGCAAAGGCTAATCCACGTCACTACACGATACCCATTTCTCTATTTCACGAATCGTAGATCAGCTCGAAATCGCTCGAAGAACGAAACCACATGGCTTAAGAGACATTGATGGTGGAATTAAAATCAAGAACAAAAGCGGAATCAGAATCATGACTGACAGAGAGATCGCTCGGTAGAAAAAGGGAGAAATTTCATCATATGTCCTAACGAACAAAGGGTGCATTGAGTGCTATAAGCCTCGTCGAAATCGCTTCATTTGTTTAAGAGATAGAAAGTGCTTTTAGTAATTACTTTTCGATTTGTAGATCGATCGATTTTCGAAATGCAGTTGTTTTTTGCTTTAAAAAAAAAACTGCACCGAACGACGCAAACTCCGTCTGAATCGACTCATTTGATGATAAAAGAGTTTTTCGAAATGGCTGGATATCTTGGCTGATCGTTATTTATAAATCAATCATTCATTGTACTCAAAAAAATGTTTTGAATTTTTTTTCGAAAACAAAAAGAAAAAGTGCCGTTCGAAACGATTAAGTCGCTCAGAGACATTTTTGTTAAAATTTTTGGAAAAAACATTTCAAATTTTATTTTATGTCTGATGGTTTGCGGAAATAAACCCAGACAGTTTTGAGCCCTGTCGTTTAAAAATACTCTTGTGATATTTTCTATGGTCAAAGAGTATCAAAATATTAGCAATAACGTAATGAGTTCGAACAGCTTTAAAGCGACGGAATGTTTTGGAACTGCACGACTTGCAAGACTAATCGTTGCCCAAATTTTTTGAGCTTTGAAAGAACAGTGCATCGAGCTCAAAAAGTTAAAAAAAATCCCAACAAACTGATCTGAACTGAAAAATGTGAGGAATAATGCTTCGAGCTAGAAGAGCTTTAAAATAGTAAAGAGTTTTGCAGTTGACCAGCAAGGTCAGCTATTAAACAATTTTTATTTGCAGAGAGAAAACATATTTCCTATAAACAATCCATAAAGTTCATCTTGTTATAGACCCTAGACTATAAGCTCCTTCGGATTGAAAACTTGAACAAAGACGCATGCAACGAACACGTGACACACGCGGTGGCCATTTCTGAGAAGGCTTCTATCCAGACGTAAACAGTTCGAAGAAAAGGTGGCGTGATAAGACCTCCTGCACTCTCGACCGGACCATATTAAAGTTTACAGAATTCCAGCTCTGTATTAGTTTATTTTATTATATGTCTATAAGTTAATACTTAATTAATAAGTTAATACTTATATTATACAGCGTGTTATTGACTTATGATTTATATACTTATTATATGTCGTGACCATGATACGATTACGAGTGGTGGAGATTTTTTGTTTCATACGAATTTGTGTCCCGGATTTATTTCAATAACGATGAAATTTGTGAATTAACTGTAATGAGAAATCTGCGACAACGGTTTTTAAATAGAAACGATTTATACTTCCCTTTTTGGTTTTATTTACGAAATGGAATCATAAAAAATGAAGCCATGTGCAAACATCTAATTCAAAATTAAAATAATAGATAGATGAAAAATACTCTAATTTCGTAACTTCGTACATTGAAAAAATCCTTTGTTTGCGTTAAGAAAAACTGAATGACAGTGTGTGAATAACTTATTGACAATGACAACCACAAAAACACAATAAATATGACAGACGTGAAGGCTAAAAGGGGTTCTACTCTAAATAAAATCGTACGTAAAGGTTATCGGGTATGAATAAATTAACGCCGTGATCGCACCACCAACACACACGACACGTCAATATGGTTTCCGAATCGCGTGACGACAATATTATCGTGACGGCACGGGTCAAGGGCGATTATAATGACACGGCAAATACTTTGTCGTGACGCCAGAGTGACAAATTCGACAATAATCGTTTCGACCTAGGCAAATATGGAATTTATTGCTCTATTTAATATTTCATACAACCGCTTCCATTAATCTACCAAAATCTAATTTACCATTATTATCATTCCGTCACAATGATGATATTATTTTTATATTGCATTCGAATAAGGGTCTCGTCCTAAATAAACACGAATCTACAGCTAGATCATAAGATACTGTATGCAACAAATCGACATATGAAAATATTTAGTGTACTTTTCGCTTTATATCAAAATCTTTAAACACCAAATCGCCATTTATCATAAAATTTTATGTGATATTTTGATTGCCCTTCAATATGTATGTAAGTCGCATTCAATATAGTCACTGAATTGTCACAAAACTCGGGAACTATAAGATCTAGAAATATAAAACTGATATGCTGGTCTGTTGATACGACGTAAGTAGGTATCAATCGAGAAACGGTTTTCGAAAATTCAAACCTTATGGGTCTAAAATAGCGGATGGAAATTTGTATGGGATTTTGCAGTTGTTGAAGTTAATAACATGGAATTAATAATTTTGCTATTTATTACAAACTGAGAACATTATGCTTTAGCATTTTTAGAAAATCAAACTTTAAGAGGTGGAAATTAAGAATATATTGTGATAGGGTTTCCCCCTTTTTAAAATTAAAAGATAAAAATTGAAATCCTTATTAATTTATTGGAAAACTTACTTAAGATTGACTTATTCCAATGTTAATGAAAAATCAACTTTAATGAAGTTAAAACCGGTAATAGAGTTTTGTACACCAATTGTCAATTCCTCACATTAGAGGCAAAATTCAGACTTTAAAATAGATTTCTGAGAAGAAAGATATCGAAAAATCCGGGTCGATCGAGTACTATATGAATATTACATCAAAAACTAGTCAAGTGCGAGCTTACGCACCAAGAGTTCCATGCTACAACAATGTATTTGTATTACATATTTGAATAAATTATTTTTATTCATACATTTACGGATTCTTAACACGGGCTCCACCAAACACTTGTCCAATTATTATTCTCCTTAAGTTTGTATTACGATCTCGTAAAGTTTGACGCTTGTATATGTTACTGGTTTTTTACGATAGAGTAAAAAATAAATCAATTGTGCATTTACGCATTTAGAGAGTGTCTCTTTGTACTGGATATTGTAACGAACCGAAACGAAGCAAATTAAACACTTCTTATTGATTTTCCTGTAATATATAAGTATTATTTTTCCAAAACTTTAGGGGCAATAGTTTCGGATATAAGAAAGAAATGAATCTGTTTTCTAAATAACTTTAAAACTGTTTATTTTATAATTATATAAAAGTGTATATATTCGAGACTCTCACCGTATGCGCTTTCAATTGATATATTATTTGGTGAACTTGTAAATTTTTTTTTAATTTTCTAATCACAAAAAAGCGTTTCTAATGTATAAAAGCCATTTATTTTTTGTTACACGTCCTTGTTTGGGTCACTGACATACATATGCCTATCAAATGCCATACTAATTCATTTACATACATCCATTTAGAGCAAATCGGCTGTGAAAGACGGACAGACAGATACGACAGACACACGAGTGATAAGGGTTTGGTTTTTTTTAAGTGGACGTACAGAATCTTAAAAATAATCTCTAAATGCGGTAGAAGTAAAAGAGAAATTCGGAAATATTGGAAATTTGACTAAGACACTTTGTATAGTTCCTGTGTATTTAAAACCTATAGCGCCACTGTTTTTTTTAACCGAAAGAAGAACCAACATCGAACTTCAAACAATATGGAGTTCAGAGATATCTGCCACGGAACGAGATCCGTAACCGAAAGCGAACCCGGAAGCATACATAGGAGTGGGGTGAAGAACTTATCGGGCTGTGTGGCCGAAAGCGGGACTGGCATTGGATTTAAAATAGAACTAATTGATGAAATCTTTAGCAGATTCTATTTAATAACTGACAACAGAATCGATATCGAATCAGAGAAAAACGGGTGTTGAAAGAACCCAACGTCAACCCGATTTCTCAAGCGAGAGCGAGCCCATATGATTAAGATTGGGATAGAATTTGGAAGAACTAAGAATAGTTCCACATTCGCAACTAAGAACGCAACCGGATTTTTTTCGATTCGCTGTCCCACTCTTGAGATTCCGATAATGGGGAGTGGGACAGTGGGTCAAAAAAAAAATTTAGAATGGAGTCGGATTTACGACCGAAAGCTTTGTACCTCTTGAAGTCCAAATCCGAATCGAATCGCAACCAAGAATGCGGAACGGGACAAAATAATATTGGAGGTGACTGTAGTAATCAGTTCAAACAGACAATATTATGCGTAATAAATGTTAGTGCTTAAAAACAAACACTTTTTTTTTCTAGTACGCCCCGAACGTACTATCAATGTCTTGTCTTGATATACTCTGTTTTTATGTACTAATTCTAAAAACTTAGATAAGTGTTTTAAAGAGACCCTTGACTGAAAATACATCTAGTACTTTGTATTTGTAGTATTTTAGCTGGATTATTACACGCATTTAAATGTGCAAGTTATTGAAAAATGATAATGCAGTATCAATCGGCGAATTTAGCCGATTGTATCCTTTGTTTTACATGTAAATTGTACCGCTATTTTAGAATTTCATCGATCCTCTGTTGGATTTAGTTGATCCGAACTTATTTAATGTACATCTGTAAAGACGTTCCATTTTAATCGGCGAACACTCTCAATGAGATTGACGGCGGGTCGAACCAAAAGTAAAAGGGTAATTCATAATGGTGGTCCGTAACGTTTGACAGATGACGTACAGACGATCTGTCAAATCTTACGAATTACGTTTTCAATTTCGGTGCAATCCCGCAGTATGAATGGGCTGAGACATTATTATTACGTGGTTTTTCAACGAGATATTTTATACAAATATTATATAATAATAATAAAGCTTTTTTATTTCAGTATAAAGGTATGTTTACATTTCAAAGTGTTAGTAGATTACTTAGGCTAAGTTAGTTTATAATTATGTTTGTTATTTAAAATATTTCTAGCTGTTCCTTTTATACGAACCCCTTTCGGGTAAAAGCCTTCTCTAATTCCTTCCATTTGTCCCTATTTTGGAAAAGTGTCCAACCAGTCTTTACCTACTAATTCTTTTATATCGTCAGCCCAACGTTTAAGTGGTCTGCCTTTGCTTCTTTTTCCAGCAGGCCCTACCCATTTGGTAGTTTGTAGAGACCATCTCTTATCTGTGTATCTTGACAAATGACCAGCCCATTTCCACTTAAGTCGCAAAGCTTGTTCAAGAGCATCTGTAAGCCTGGTTTTCCTCCTTATGTCTTCACTGCAAATTTTTTGTATTTTTCTTATTCTAAGCATACTTCGTTCCATTGATCGCTGGCATGTTTTGATTTTGCTTTTTATTTTATTTGTGAATGTCCATGTTTGGCTGCCATAGGCTTGGAACAATACATGTATCCATGACAATTTTCTTTAATTTTAAATGATAGTCTCCCTTCAAGATGTCCCCATGTAGCCAATACTTCTTCCATGTGCTGTTGATCCTTCTGTTCACTTCCTCTTTATTACTGTTTTTGTTGAATGAAACTTGTTTTCCGAGCTAGACATATTCTTGTATATAATCAATCTGTTGTCCAAAGACCTTTACAGGTCTTTGAGTGCTGTTTGTCACCCACTAAATTCCGACAAATATTATATAAATGTATAAAACTATCCACAACTAAGTGGATAATATATAGACGTTGAAATATATGCTCAATGAAAGTAACAGGTTCTCTCATACGTGCAACCAATGCGCGCCGTATTAGTTATTTTTTTGTACTTAAAAACGAAATTAACTTTATACCAAGTCAATATAAGTCTATCAGAAAACCGGCACAACTTGTGTTGGGAAAATTGTTTTGTGAACTCTACCGAACTGCTTTATCAATAAATATGCGATTGATAGTATTACGGGGACTTTTCATGGAACAAAGTACTTATGTATTTAACGTGTATATTCCGTGTCTAAATCCATGAAATATTGATATAATGCCGTATATACATACCGGTGAATTATGTAAATGAATTCGATATCATTAGTTATAAAGAAACATAGCAACTATTGCGATTTTTATATTTATTTTCGATATTTACTAGTTTCACTTCTGTTTTGGACAAAACTGTTGTCGAATTTGGCAATATGGCAATATCATACAATTTCCTGTACCAGTGAAAAAAATATTGTGCAGTGCTATCGTAGTCCAATAGATTACTTAATTATATTTAACGGATAGTATGAATAAGACAACCGTATATAACTATTGTTTACCTAGGTTAATCGATTATAATCGACAATAAATTGTTGTTTATTGTCGTAATAGAACAGCTTACTTAAAATTTAATGTTCCGTTCTTTATTGTTTAGTAAATGTTTAAACAAATGTAACTTCAAGACTTAGCCATTTGCCCGTTAAAATTCAATAATGTGGCAAGATTAATTAATAGTTAATATATGGCGCTTGGTGAAATATACACTGAAGATAATTTAATGAAATTTTCTGCTTTCAAAATCTCAAAAATAACTGATTGCGTATTCAATATTTCTTATTATTTTCGATAAGTTATCACCCGAAAATAAAGTATATAACTAAAATAAAATATAGGGACCTTGCGTTATAGCCCTTGTATTATATATGTGTACAAATATCGTACATGTGTACAAATTACTTTCATCTTCTGTATTAGCCGATGCCAGCCATATATAGAGTACAAAAAGGAATAATATCGTGACGTTAAAGAATCACCAAGGGCCACTTCTATGAACCGTTTTTAGAGTTCCGCACCTAAAGAGTGACAGCGGGACCCTATTATTAAGCCCCCGCTGTGCGTCTGTCTGTCTGTCCGTCGGTCGATCTGCGGGCTGCATCTAATGAACTGTAATAGGTAGACAGTTTACATTTTCACAGAGTGTGTTTTTTTTGTCGCTATAACCAATAACAATAAAAATTAAGCTGGTGGGCCCCGTACAGGGAACTTTTTTTCAGTGTTCTCGAATTAACGAATTGACAGCTCGATTTTAATAAGGCAATGGCTAGGTGCTTGAAATGTGTACACGGTGTGAATTACTGTAGTCGCTATAAGGAATATAATAAAAATAAAATAAAGTTAAAAGTTACCCCCATATAAGAAATGTGTTTCTCTCACGTTTTTTGATAAAGCTTAGTTTTTGGTTTTGTTTTTCATCGACTGTTTTTAAAAAGTATGCGATGTTCAATATTCTACGGTGGTAAGGAACACTCCTTGTGCGAGTGCAACTCGCACTTGGCCGGCTTTTAAAGTTGTTTTGATAAATTAATTGTATTATGCATTATCACTTTAGAACTTAAAAACATGAAATTGATCACCAAACGTGGAAGAGATCTTAAAAAGAACGAAGATGAAATTATGTTTGCTTCAAAAATATATTCAAGCAGTGAACTGCGTATTCAAAACTAAGGATATTTCATATTTTTAACATATTTCATATTTAGATGAATAAAGCATGATATATTGATGTCAACAATTAAGTACTTTGTCATGTTCCCCTTTGTTTTGTGTACTTTACATATAGTAATAACAGTAGTATAAACTCTCGCCTATTTCCCAGAAAAGTAGGCAGAGTGAATAAACTTTTATATGTGAAAGTAAGATTTTTTCCAAATCTTCTCGGTATTTCTTCACGCGAGAGAGATACCTAAGTTACCTTAGAAAAACCCGTGAATCTGATTCGACTCAGACCGAGTAGTCTACAACAGTATATCATCTTTTTAATATCATTTAAATTCCGTTGAGTCAACAGCAACAACTCCAGGAAGGTTTACCATCGCCTCATCTGAATTTGGCGTGAGCGCCGCGAGTTACCGCATCTCCGTTAAACGATTTCTCTAGAAGTATCGAACCGATGCAGGACCGGGCGGCCGTGCGTGCACCGCGCCGCGTTTTACGTCTGTCCGCCGAACGGCATGAAGTTCGTGCGATTATTTTTAGAAGGCATCGTATATTTATGAACTTACCCCGCGACGTGTACCGTCGTCCGTTTGGAATAACGAAGAGGTAGCGATTGACAACGATTTTTTTTCAAATGATTGACGTCGGTCAATTATAGATTTTGTCATAAAAATAATAAAAGAATACTACTACGAGTTTGATTTTGAAAGATTACAGCCTTATTTATAAGTTCTTAAAAATAAGAAATCTTACCGAACGCGAACTATTCTTATTTCGAAGAACACTACTTTAGACGATGATTTTATAAAAGTGCATTTATTACAAGGTAAGCTAACGATTAAATAAATTTATAAACTTCCTACCGAAAATTGTATATCGTGTGAGCGAGTCGCGTAGTCGGGCCTACGGGTCGCGTAGCTCGGCGCTTCGATAGCGTGCGCCGTAGCGAGCGCTACGCCGTCGACTGCCCGCCGGGGGGCTACGCTAACTCTGTGCGTTGCGAGGGGAATTACGACTTATTTATTTTTGTCAAAGCCTTTCGCTTGGGAATTGTACTATTTTAACCGAGCACAATTAAAGGGAGGTTCTCTACGTTATACAAATATGAATACGGACTGTATACATTTTTAGTCTAAGGTTCACCGTTGTCGTTTTACACGGTGGCGTTTACATTAAGTTGGTGATCAAATTTTTATTTTCTTTATGAAAATTTAGGTCTTATAATATCATATTCCGTTAATTGTTATAGCGCAAATACAATTGATAAAAAATTGAATGGTTTCTAGAGGTATATGTTTGTATTACGACTTATATATCAAAACATAAATGAAATGGAGTAGCATTTATGATAATGAACCGTAGGATGCCATAGTTATCATATTATTAGTTCTATAGTTGCGCAATGCTTAAAAAAACTTATATGTCTGTCTGTTCTTTTGTCAAAGCCATTTTTCTTAATACCTATTAAAAAAATTTGTGAAACGTTGAGATTTGTTACAAGTGTTCTGCGACCCAATCAATTTTACAGCGTAAGTCAATTATAGTTTTAGGGAACAATGTTGGGAGATTATAATTTTATAAATTGGAATTTAAAAGACAAAAAATGATGCATACTAAAACCGACCATTTCCTTTCTTATCATAAAACCTGCTGAGACTAAAATTTTGAGATAAATTCTAAATAAAGATTCATTCATTTCTTACAGAAAAAAACTATTAAAATTCGAAACGAAAATTAAATAACCATTTTTTTCTTTCTATAGACACCAGGTAACCTACTGCTTCCGCAAACGAAACCATAGGCATCACATAGTTTTTTTTAAGGAGCGGGGAAAAATGTAGGATAACGGCACCGCGCCCACAAACAACGAAGAACTTTGAATAATTCATCATATTTAAACGCGCTGCACTTAAAATAGTCCTGCTATATTCGTTTATGGTGTTTACATCTCAGAACACAAACAGTCGGTTACACGATGCACGCTTTGCCCCAACTGGACTCTATATGTTAATATTAAACGAAGTATTACGCCCTTAAAATATCGAGGGCAGTTTACTTAAGAACTGACAAGGTTCACTTTCATCTCTGACCTTGCGAAAGCCTTGGTCGGTTCGAGTCTCGATTGATGTAATGGAGAATAAAAGTTACAGATATTTATGACATATAATAAAAACATATCGTTATATATGCAAGGAGGAATCGATTGACTGACTGATGAAAGCACATCCAGATCGTGGATTTTGAAATACGGAATTGTTCACAGGAATTTCTCGTATACGACATTATTAAGTGTTAAGCAAAGATTTTTAACAATCCATCCCCTAAACAGACTAAACTAGAGGATTAGAGTTTGACGAATATAAGCCACTTTTTTAAGTTGTGTATTGGTATTTAGTTTTACATTTAGGAATAAAAGATAACTGTATCACCGTTTAAAGTGCAATTTCAAAAACCAAAAAAATTATAGGTTTTTTTTTGTAGCATATTAAAGGATCAAATGAGCAAGCGAGCAATCAGAGAACAGATGGTCACCACTGTCCACGTGGTCGCTGCCGCCCACGTGATCACCACTGTTCACGTGATCACCACCTCCCACGTGATCACCACCTCCCATGTGGTCACCACCGTCCATGTGGCCACCTCCGCTTATGATGGACGCTCGCAACCCAAGAGCATTCACCAGAGCGTTGCCGGCCTCTCGGATAAGAATAGAGTATCTGTTTAAAGCTGTTTAAAGGGGGATTAATGGAGAGGGAGTGGGGTGGTAGAGGGGAATGGGAGACCGGAACTTTCACTCACTGAGTGTAACGCGGCAGTGGAAGCTGTTATTTTGCGTTTGTATTATATAAGGGTGCGGTATCCGACTGGTTGAGCAGGCCTATTTTTGTGCTGCAACCAGTTGACCACAATCCAGCCAAGTCTGTCGCTTAATGTGGTGGAGCCAGAGTGCGCACACATTTATATTTTATGTTAAGGCGGGGGCTAGATTATTTATATATTTATTGTAAGTTCACACAAGCAAAGCTCCGAGGAAAACTTAGTATCTTTATAAATCATATGCTATATGTTACTTTAATGTATAAGCTATTACGCTATAAAATTTCAGCTAATTATCTTCCGCTGTTAAAGCGCAATTGAGTACCAAACAGCCAAACTTTCACATTGATAATATGAGCGATATTCCACTTTTCAAAAACATATGCCTAAACTTTACTTATCAAAGTTAGGTGCAGCGGCGTCCGCTTTTGTCCCCTCACCTGCCGTATTTGTCTGTCGTCCTTCACCGCCAACTTGAACGTTACCTAATAGAATAAATGCATTTTATTGTATAATAGTGACTTTTGTCAGTTAAATATGCTAGTGCCGCAGATTTTCACGTAGAACTGTATGAGGTCGATATTTTTTTTTGAACATTATTGTCATGTCTATGAAACGATTTAGCCAGTGGACGCTAAAAATGTCTGTCGAATCGGCATTCTCTGTCGACTTCCTTAACAGAAAAATCACGGTAGGTCGACTCGTAAAATTAGAAGCATATATATTATTATATATATATATAATAATTTAAAAGTATTCATAATATGTTCTCTTATGAAAACTATACGTAAAATTTAATACATCTGACATTGTTACGAATTGCATTACATACCAAAACAAACCTGTAACAAATTTTAAGACCAACCGTTTTATGGATGTAATAAATCGTTATAATTGGATATAATTCATGATTTTAAGATAGAATTTCACTACAAGTGACATTCTTCATGAACGGAAATTGTATATTTCTTTCCACAATATTTATATTTCGGAACGCCCTTTACGATGTTCCGATGAGGGTTGGAGGTGAGGATATTTTGTGTTTTATGTAATCGCTTACATGAATGTCTCTCAAAGGATATCGTTACATACATTCAAAGAACAGTAAAACAATGGAGCAGCTACGTCGCTATTGCAACATTATAATAACAATAGATTGAAGTAATTAACAGTGCAAATGGTATAAGCTCAGGATTTCTTTATTTCAATCCGATCAGACGAGAATAGATTAATTATATGCTGTATAGCTATAACATAATTTACATCGATCAATGACAACGGAATCTCTCTCAGCTGGAGAGAAAACGTGATGTATCACGTGCGATTTCAATGTGAAATAAATGTAAAGCATTTGTTTATTAAGCTCCTTAGCGAGCATTATTATGAAGATGTGGTCAAAGGTCGGCGACCGCTCGCGTGCGTTCAAGGGCCGAGGCCCGCCCGAGCCCCACTACAACACGGACGACGAACAATCCTGAGGTGCATTTACAGGAACTAAATATTTTAACGCGGCGTGCGGTAGGAGTTTCCTGGTAGAAATCGTCACGTGATGAAAACGCGTTACGCCCCCTAGTCGCGACATTCTCTCACTCTCGCTCTTTCTCTTGATATTTGCTGTTTTATATATGTATTTTTCATGTGTAATTTATACGTAATTTTTGATAAATGAATATTTTTTCTAAAATACTAAATGAAACTCTTCGATTTATTTTATTCCTTACTTTACGTTATTTATATTGAAAATTAACTTCGGTCCTGGCGGGGATTTCCCGACCGCACACCGACGTATACTGAGACGTCATGTAGAGACGAATTTCATAGGATCGAATAATACATTTTGGTATTACGAAAAAGTTGACAAACAGAAAAACGTGCTTTAAGATAATGCAATATAATACTAATACAACTTTTCTGCTGAGTGTCTTGTCGTATGAGATCTTTTGCACACTACTGCTAAATCATACCTTCCCACAATCTTTTTACATTCAATTCAGGGAATTAAACCTGACGTACTTGGAACTGGCTAAGGAGCCAGTTGGCAACAGCCAACTCTCAATGGGGAGTTGGCTGTTGCCAACGATCGTTGGTTACCGATATGATGAAAACGCCCATGACCAGCGGCTTGACGTACTGTTCGAGGCATCGAACATGTAGCTTACTTTAATTTAAGTTAAAAGCTGATTGGTCGATTCGCTCTTGGTTAGAATCGAACCCGGTAGCTTCTGCCTAATGAATGGATAGTTCAATAAAATAATTAAATAAACTTTTAAAAGACATCGGCAGTTATATTGTTTTAATTTCAGTATTTCGTCCCACCCACTCCTAAAAAAATGCACATCAATCAGTCGAATATCACGCAAAAATATGAATTCGAGCATGAATAAGACCGCGACAGATTACAGGCACAGCCGATTTCAGGCCGGCACGAAAACCTTCGTGTTGGTGAAGGCTTAGATACACTGGACAGAAATTGAGAACAGTTCACTTATCTAGTAACTTTGCGCAGTGTTTCATTATCTAATAACTATTATGACGTATACGTATATAATTGTGTTAATTATACATCGTTTCCGGTTCGGACAAAACGAAACTTCAAATTTAAATATAAAAAAAGAGTTTTTTTCTATTGTTATTTCTTTTTAGCGTTCTAATAAAATTAATTTTAAGTTTTTTCGGTTTAGGCTAGACAGTAAAAACAATTGTTTTAACTAGGACAGTTTTTTAGAGAAATAATTTTCCTCGACTTTGCGATATTAAACAGTAATAAAAGTACTAAATATACAATAATTTTCTTAAGTGGTGTTATTGTCAAAGAAAGATATGGATAACCTCATCAAATATTTGCGATTTCAATTTTACTGAGATCCATTAAAGTATTGAACATTTTATTTAAGCTCCGTCTTCATTTGAAAGTATAGTGGGAACTGTGCTAAAGTAATATGTACTTATTATCGGCTAATAAATCAATAATAAGGGAATAAGTTTAAAAAAATAATTTTCATTTGACCTCAAAAACTTGTACATTTTTTCACACTTTGAAGCTCTTAGACCCCTAGTCTGCAGTGCAGTGTTTAGGCTCCGAAATAAATCAAACTATAGATTGAGAAATTTCTTTCATCTGGAAGCTGCTGCTAGCAAAAAGGATTTCAACATCCTGGAAATTATATTTCTCTATATTTTACACAAATATTAATATCTTCAACCGCTCAAGTTAGATAATCTATAAAGAGGAATACAATCAACAGCAAAAACATGAAATTCTTATAAAATATGTCAATACATTTTACATTTTGCCATTCGTCCCCATTTCTCAAAAATAAATAACAAACACGTCCGCGTTATTAAAACTTTCGAAAAAGCCCATTTTTTCATTTGAAAAAATGTAAAATTCATTGTCAAAGTGCAACTTCTCATTGTATCGTTGTGAGACAGCGAAACTTTGGCAAGTGTATCTCTACACTTTTCTGAAGGTGAATTTTCAATTACTTTGTCATGGAAATTTATTTTATTTGTAAACGAATTATAAATTTTAAAGTAGTATTTATTAATAGAGCTCTTGATTATTATTTTTCTGATATATAAATGAATACTTTCATTAAACATTTACGGACTTTTTTAATATTTTGCATCTGCTCATACTCAGCAGCCCTGCAATCAAGCGACTCAAAAATAAATCGTTTATCCACAGTGTCTCATTACATAAGACACTCAAATTTAAAATGCACTAAAAACACTACATGTCATTATTTTTTTTATGATACTATATCAACAAAGTTGCCATCTTTGTCTATACGAAATCACACATTTCTAAACCAGTTTTTGAAATACATTTTCTAGTCCACATCAGATAAATAGCTCTTCCTTTTGAAAAGGTAGCCGGTGCATCTTCCGATGATAAAAACTGTTTTTGTTTTCCCTCGAACTGATTCTTTATTTTTTGGGGAACAAAACAGTCACACGGTCGCTTGCCGCTCATAACAGTAAAAGTTTCTGGCAGATATTTGATAACATGTCAATATTCAGCACTGTCAAAGTTTGCTTTCAAAGCCCCGCCTGCTCGCTCGCTTTACCTTCGTAGCATTTGGTTGATTTTGAAACAGCCACACGGTCGCGTAACGCTTCGTTTCTGGATCATTTTTAAGAATCGATTATACATCATCGCCCCTAACGACACCGTAAACGCATCGACACGATTCTTCTTTAAATATTGCTTTATTTTTTTTTAAGGTAAAAGTTTTGCTTTCTTTCATCACGTAACCATTCTACCAGCACCTGCTTCTGAACCAGCATCAGATTGTGCAGTATTCGGCATAGAACTTTCTCACGTAAAGATGTAGAATGTCATGCACATTTCAGGATCCCAAGTATCTGTCAAAGTACGATCACCTCTCTCTACGTCCGCCAAAGTCACTCGACCGCGCTTAAATTCGTTGAACCTGCTTGTGGAACCGGCAACTGTACATGCGCTAGAAGAGCTTTTGTCTTTGAACGCCGTTTGAAGTATTGCCAATGATTTTTATGGTATTAGTCAATATTTGAGATCATACAAAATTATTTTGCTTGAAAATGTTCTCGTTGCAGGTTCATTTTTTCAGCGAGACAGAGTACTTTAATTTTGCCCTTAATAATAAGTGGTGGGTAATTTGAATTTGTCCATTTCATTTTATTTTCTTACATAATTGTACTAGATTATGTACAATTATGTGAAGTCATTAAAAATCGACCATCATCTTTATTAAAAAATATATGTACTTTGAGAAAAATATTTCACGTGGCCTAGCAGGCATAAATCGCCTTAGCTAGTAATTAGTAACTTTCGCATTGAAAGTTACTAATGATAATGATTGTCATTAGTAACTTCCAAATCGAAAATGCCAGGTGAAGTTTTACATAGATCTGTATAATATTATTCATGACCATTAAATGTGAGGACATCACAATAAATGCATTGCTTACTGATATATGTAATCGTAAAATTGCATCTATAATGTATAGGAGCGAAAGTTTTATCGTAAATTAGGCATTGCCGGCGGCGCGGCGCTCGCGGGACGAAGAGCATTAGCGAATCGCCGTAATAACGAAATTTCGACTCGATAAAATCGCTAGGGACGACCTCGTTAGTTTCCGTGCGAATGCCGTAATGAAGCACTGGAAACTGGCCAAGCGCGCGTCGAAATAAACTTGAAACATGATTCTGTAGTAGCTGGTGCAACTTGATAATCAGGTTTTTCTACTTATATGCGTATGAGGTATCGTTAGATATTTTTCTCGTTTAAGACCGACAAATATAATACATTATTTTGTTGGTCTTAAACAATTAAAAACATTCACCCGTTCCGCCGTTTTATTTTCTTAAATTTTAAACTGATGTAAATTTTAAATATACAAATGTTAAAATTGAAAAAAAAAAACTTTATTTATTCTAGTTTTCAAATGACGAAGTCGCACATAGCTATAGTGAAATAGACAAAATTCCTTTAACTATAAATATAAATGCTCCTTCGTTTAACATGCTCCGTTAACAGTTTGGTGGTTTAAGGATCATTTTAAGAGTTGGCAGTCCCATTAACTCTTAAAGTGCCTTCCGTCACTAAAAATCTAGTAGTCTTCGCTTCGTCGTCTGTGGGGTGCAAGAGTTGATATAATCGAAATTAACGATTACAACAAGAAAAAAATAAATAAAGTACTTGTGCAAGATCCAAAATCGCGGTATTTAAGATTAGCAAAAACACGACTCAAAACAACACATGAATAAAAGACGAGAGAATTGAGAAGTAAAATAGAGTGTTTACCTCTGTTTAGAGTAAATACAGTACATACAGGAAATAAAGAGAGTTAACACATGTACGCTGTACA
Organism: Eumeta japonica; assembly: GCA_005406025.1. Lineage (NCBI taxonomy): Eukaryota > Metazoa > Arthropoda > Insecta > Lepidoptera > Psychidae > Eumeta > Eumeta japonica. The sequence goes on from BGZK01000689.1 coordinate 70,390, forward strand.
AAAAAAAAAAGTTTGATGATATCAAAATTTTTACTAGATTTTTTTAAACCTAGGGACTGACAACTTTTTATTGACCCATGCCTTTACTCTAGCTAGAATTTAGGTTGGTTACATATTTTTAGTCGACTCACAACTAATGAGTGGTTGCATTAAAACTCGGGCTTCTTTTTCTGGCGTCTTTAAAGTCTAACAAAAGTCTAAGCTACTTCTTTGGAAAAGATTATAATCCTAGACTCCTGGTGGCGTATCTATCTATATATACCGTTATATAAATCTGTTGGTTGTCTGTTGAACCTTAGGTCTTCAAATAAAAATACTAAAATATATTTCGAGTTCTTAGAAACGCAGTGTATATCAATTCATTTTGCCTTTGGAAATAATAAAAAAAAAAAAAAGGTTTTGTTTCGCACATCTTTAGTTCGACTAACGCGTTTCTCTAAAGTATATATAAAAAAAAATAAAATAATCATTGTAAGAAAGACATGTTTCGGTTCACGTAAATTGTCATGAATATGTGTCGTTGTTTAAAGACACGCTTGACCATTCGTAAAGTAAAAAAAAATAAATAGAAAAGGAACATACACATTATATCTTATGCTGTAAGAAGCTGTCCGAAAATATTAAATTTGAGATTTTATTATAAATTTATATACATTTCACTACACGTATTGTGTTATCATGTTTTATTCATATCTTAATCTAGGGACAATTTGCGGTTAATATCATGAATTGTATTATTGGATATGATTATGATTGACCTTATAAATTGAATTAGGTGTGATTTTGTGTATTTTGATTTAAATTATTAGGTAGAGTATCGATGATTTAATTAGATTAGGTATGAAAATAATGATAGATTTATTTATTATTAATTAGGTGAGATATGAGTTATCGCTTTATTCGATTGTTTAGATTAATGGATGATTTATTTGATTGATTAATTTATATTCATTGGTAAGTGATTTTTATTCATTTTACTAAGTTTCGTGTATATGGATGTGTCTTTACATGAATCTAGTAATGGATGGCAATGTGTTACAAGATTCATGTACAGACATTTTGTTTGAGGACACTTTTGCGTCAGTTTCTCTAGGCAAAAAAAGAGAGAAAGCTATTATACATTTATACTTACAAAAACGATTGAAGGGAAAACAATACAGACGGTCATGGTAGGATGCGCTGACGCTGAGCCGGGCGCGCGGGAAAGGTAGTCGATTTTGGGATAAGTGAATGTGGAGTTGATCTTGAGAGAGAATCGGGCAGATCACGGGCGGAACCCGGTGGGTCGCGATCGCGGGTATATCAACATTTTGGGAGCTTGTTTTAGCTGTGTGTCCACACGAGAGCTAGTTCCAGCAAATCGACATTCTGCAATCCAGCGAAAAAGCCATGGACGGTGACAGACAGAAAAGAAATATTATTTTATTACATAATTAATATTTTATTAAGAGTACAAATAAGTTTCCGCCGTTTTGAGAGAGATGGCGTGGCACGAGGCTTACGTGAAAATTCGCAGATGATAACCGACTTAAAAATTAGGTTGCTCATTCAAAAAGAACATAACCCTATCATATTATTAACTTCATATTAGCATCATATATTTTTTTATCCAAAAATATCTAAATTTGAGCCAAATAAGTGTAATTTGCGGGAATTTTCAATTTACTTTTTTATTTAAATAAATCTACAGCTGGGGTACATCGATTGCTCGTAAAAGCTTTTAATGAGGCTGCCTTGATTGAGAGAACATGTTGTAAATGATCTTAAAAGTTTAACGGTAAAAAACGGTAACGTTTAAAAACGGTCATTTTGACTTAAAAGACAAAGATCGCAACGGAAGGCCAAAAATTTATGAGGATGCAGAATTGGGGGAATCGTTGGAGGAAGATTCGTCTCAAACACAAAAGCAAAGTGTACTTACTTTATAAGTCACTCAGCAAGCAGTCTCATGTCGTTTAAAATCGTTGGGAATGATTCATAAACAAGATAATGAGTTCCATACGAATTAAAACCGAGAGATGTTGAACGCCAATTATGCATGAGTGAAATGCTACTAGGCATAAAAAAAAAGATTTTTTACATCGAATCGTCACTGGCGATGAAAAGTGGATACATTATGGTAATCTAGAAAGAAGAAAATCATGGGGACTACCTGTCCAAGCGTCAACATTCACAGCAAAACCGAATATTCATGGAAAAAAAACTGATGCTGTGTATTTGGTGGAATCAGCTGGGTGTGGTGTATTTCGAGTTGTTTAATCCAAGCGAAACAATCATTGGAACTCTATACTGAACTCAATTGATGAGATTGAGCCGAGATCTGAAGGAAAAATGCTCTCAATACTACTCCAGATACGACAAAATTATTCTTCTACATGATAATGCACTTCATGTAGCGGTTCCGGTGAAAAACTATTTAAAAACACTTAATTGGGAAGTACTACTTTACCCACCGTATTCACCAGACGTTGCGGCGTCCGACAATCGTCTGTTCCGGTCAATGGCAAATGCTCTGTCAGAGCAGCGATTCACATCATTAGAAGATACCAAAAATTGGGTTGATTCGTAGATAGCCACAAAAGATAAGGAGTTCCTCAGACTTGGAATCCGAACGCTGCTTGAAAGATGAAAAAAAGTAGTTGCTAGTGATGGACAATACTTGAATTAAAATTAAATTGATGTTCTTTCACAATGAATATTATTTTATTGACAAAAAACGGCGGAAACTTATCTGTACTCCTAATATTATTGTCTTTACTGTGTAAATAGTTATCTTTGAGGCTGGCAGTTCATTCGCCTGAATGAGCACCGGCTCCCGGGAGCTGTCCCTGATATTGAAGTAAAGTTTATTAACCGAGATGTTAAATTTCCCCTTTTGCATTTGATCTATCTCGGTGATGTCATATTCAAAAGTACCGGAGGTAGGTGAGCAGGTCTGATGCGCATCAGAACTGTTCGTCGAAGGTTACATGGGCACTCAAGCAGGGCTCCATCTGTAAGGTGATTAGGTCAAACTTCTAGCTCCATTGCAAATTGAACTCCTATCGCTAGAGGTGGTTCTCGTACACAAAAATCAAACATTATAATAGAGTCACGTAATATATAATTAGCTAAAATAAGAACGGTTTCAATATAGAAAATCTTGTACAACACGATAATGACAGTTATATTTTAAATGCTTATCTATAAGGTTTTACTGCTTACACTTTATTTTATTTTATTTTATTTCTTTCCGTTAATTCAATTTTATTGTGTATTATTTTACTGTGTATTTTGTAAAATGTGTTATTTGCCTATTGCATTTTAATTTTAAGGTCCAATATGTAACATAGAAACAAAATACACAGTAACCTACATAAAAATCTATGGTCTTAAAATAAATTTGTGAATATATCAATATGGCGCTTGCGGTTGTCTTAGTTACCACAAATCAAAACGGGTTAAATTTAATGGTAAAATCTTTAAAAAAAATTAAATTTAAGTCGAAACGGAAATACTTTTTTCAAACCCAATATATTATTGGGCCGGGAAAAAGTTTTTTTGTAATCTATATACTAATCCAAGATTATTTATCATCATATTTTATTTACATTTAATTATAATACATACATGCCATTTTATTTAATATATTGTTGCCATTTTGAAGGTAGTGACAAAACCCATTGTTATAACAATATTGAGATTTCTAATTAAAAAACTGCGAAAAGTAGTTTTGACAGTCTTCTCTTGATGTTTACCTAACACTACCTAAAAAATTCTGAAGAGACCGAAACCGGTAAAAATCTATAGGTGCAAGGTCAGGGCTATATGGTGGATGCATCAGTACTTCCCAACCCAACTCTCTATATTTGTTGAGTGGCTAAGGACATATAAGGTCAGAGGTTATTATGGTGAAAAACCACACCCTTTCAGTTGATCAATTCCAGCCATTTTTCTCTACTGTTTCCTTGAATCTTATCATCTTTTGGACGGTAGAGACCCGAATTGATGGTTTTGCTCGACCGTAAGAGACTCGTAAAGAATAATGCCCTTCCAATCCCACTATACACGTAGCATCAACTTATTGCGAGTTAATTCGGGTTTCGTTGTAGTCTGGGGAGCTGCTTGCTTTTGACCATGATATTTTTCGTACGATCACAAATTCGAAGGTAATTCATTTTTCATCACTTTGCATCTTTTAAAAAAACGGCTCGCTTTCATTACTTTTCAATAGAGAATCGCAAATGAGTACACGGTTTATTAAATTTCTTTCAGTGAGCTCGTGTGGTATCCAAGTAACGCACTTTTTTGTATATCCAGCTTTTTTTAAATGGGTCCAATCTGTTTTGTGGTCAATCCCCAGTTCTTTAGTTATGTCGTGATAACTAATGTGCCGATCTTGCTCTACTTTTTCCAAAATGGTATCGGCTTCATCCTTAACGAGTCGACTAGAGTGAAGTTCATATTTGACATCAAAATTACCGGACTGAAAACGCTTGAACTAGTTTTGCGCTACTCTTACTGACAGTGCGTTAGGTCTACGAATCGTCAAATTTTTTTTTTGCAATTTGTGTCGCATTTCTCCCTTTTTGTGGTAAAGCTTCAAAATGTATTAAGTATCTACGTCATTTTCACTCGTTTTTGTGTATAGAAAAATGGCAGGACACCGTTTTTACTTTTATTTTCCTTTTTCTAAAACGTTATCTATTTAATTTTATCACACACAAACACTAAAACTAGCCAGATATAAACAGCACAGCCAAAGAATTCTTACTGTAACTTTTTACTTATAAAATACGAAAATTTGCAAAAGTTGCAAGTCTCTCGATCCGAAGTAACATTGTGGGAAGTTCTACTCTTGTAGTGGTTTCACGAAAATGTAATGATGATAAAAATATATTTTTGGTATCAGACTTTGTCACCTTATATCAGGGTGATTTGTCATCGTGCGATATTATATCAGGTTAAGGGGTACATCGACTTTATCGGGTCGCCGGTCCAATGAGCTTGTATAGCCGGGACACGAAGCTAATGATACAAATTGGTTTAAGGTCATAATGGGAATAGTACACTGAAACTTCCTTGTTAAACTAGTCAGGGTATAAGCCATTTAATATAACGCAGTGATAACCTATTAATATGACGTGGCGTAGCGCCCCGCAACCCGCGCATACCGCGGTCGTATAGACTAAAACAGGCGGCGCGTTTTCTTATTCCTAATGGTTGTATGTGAGATAAGATTTTTTTCGATTAAAATAAAAATTAACATTAACTTTCATAAATCCGACTGATATTTTGAAGTGTTTGTATGGATTAATCTGCATGCAAAATTTGGAGGCTTAAATCGCTCCCATTTGCATATAAAATGTATATATTCGTTTTACAATAACTATCTTTAATATTTTTTTTTGTGCTATAAAAGTTAATAAATCGTGTAAGTACTTCTGACAAATTAGAGTTAACAACATGAAGAATCCTGTCACCCCGAAGGTAACTTTGAAGTATTTTGTATTTTATGAGAAAAATAGAGATCCCTATCACTAAAATTTTCAATTCGTCACCCTAATAAGGCGCTCGAAAATGGCTTAATAAGAAACTTCAAAGCAACTTAGATTCAAAATAAGAATTAACTTCTGTAACGGTAATCTCTTTGAATCAAGTCTTCGGTGTTTGTACATCGCCTCATGAATTGCTTAGCGTTTTGGGAGTGCTTATTTTTGAAAGTATAATTAATACTAGTTTTTTGGAAGTGCTTACTTATCAAAGTATAAATAATAAAAAAAAAATCATTGATTTCTAATAATGAATGAAAATTTTCAGAAACGTGGTCAGGTTTTGCTCCGTAACGCTACACAATACAAGTGTACAAAGAAAATCTCTTTACTATAGTTAGTTTTGATCAACGAATCACAAACATTTAAGTCACACAGTATATTTTATATAACTTTATTTTCCCGTAATAAATGGTAAACACTGCGTCAACTTTCGTTATAAACGGTCCACTTTTTTTGTCGCTTCAATTTTTTTTTCGTCTTCCTGACGACGTCGTAGACCCAAAACATGTGGCCTAATAGGACATTATTTAAACGTATTTTCATGTCATCTTAATTAACATACCATAATGTATAATGACTCTATAAAAACAAAAACATTTAGAACAAACTATACCTACTGAAGGTTAGAAAGATTTTCCAAGAGCATGTTAAATGTTTTATTCGTTTAAGGTTAGTTGAAATATTGCCTTTGATAATTCTGTCTCCGCAATGTTAAGATTTTCGAACAGTGCATATTTGTTTTAATTAAACAACCTTTCTATGATTCACAAGAATTTCTCGAATGCTCGAGAGATAAATAAATGTATTTAATAAATTTAATGTTACAAACATGCATTCTATTCACACGGGAAATAGATTGCGTCAGAGTAAATATTCTCAGAATGCAACATAGAAGTACTGTCACACAGCGACCTGCCTACCGCTTATCTTTGAAAGCTGACTCCTCGCGTCCGGTCGCCGCAGCCTTATACGTAGGTATATATTCGCACGTATTGTGATTCTACAATGTAATTTAAAAAACCGACAGGCTTAGCATCGACCTATTTTTCATGTACATATTTATTATATTTTATATTATGAAATCATAAAACGTTCTGGCGAATAATGTCTGGAATAATTCTCGGTCGATACATTTTTCTTTCGTGTAGAAAATAAGCAACCGATATGTTTATATTGTATATAGAATATACATGTACTATATCTGTACTGTTTTGCTGCGGTAGACACATACTGTGCTATGAGCCAGCACGACCAGTGAAATACCACACTCTCGCAGAATACGGATGTGAAGTAGCAGCTTCCTCTGTTGTGTTTCGTCCAGTGAGTGAGAGTTCCGGTGAGCCACTTCCCCTTCTCCTCCCAATTTAAAACGTATAGCGAAATAAGAGAGTAATTAAATAACATTTCTTTAACTTGTTTAGATATGCAACTTAAATATTGACAATCACTGATACTTTATTTCGACAATGAGTCCAAAATTTTACAAAATTAGATAAATTGCTGTTTCATTTGAGTTCGTCTACTGTTATGTTAATTCTCAATAATGGTCGTTGAAAATACATTAATATTTCAAATAATTGAATATCCTTTAACTGATCTATATTTTGGCTACTAATTCGGATAAACGATTTTCATACTTCATGATTCGATTTAGACGAAAAAGATGCAATTTATCACACAGTTACTTGCCCTTTGCAAAATAACAACTATTATATCATCTAAAGTGCTACAATATAAATCATGTAAAGATTTAAGTCATGGCCTTTGAACGGCAACAGCATCCGTACAACAAAATTCGTCAATTAATTGAGGAAGAATGTCAAGCATCTTCTACCCAAATCCAGTTCCAAATATTAACGAACTTTAAAAGCCAAGGGTCAAAAAGGTTTTATGTATTTTCGTAGAAATGGAAAAGCTTACGATAGAGTAAAAAGAAATTAACTACGGAGAACCCTATCCATGAATACCTACTAACACGTAGGGGATTTATAGGGGGCACTGCAATCTTTATATAGAGGTTCCAGTGTTTGCGTCGAAATAAACAAATAAACGGAGCAAGCACTGACTGGGTTCACATCCGCAGGGGTATCAAACAGGGATGTGTAGCTTCACCATGACTGTTGAACCTATTCATGGATAGCTGTCTGGTACTTTAAAAGAGCATGATTGTAGACTAAGAATGTAGAAATTATTTAACTTTGAGATGATACATACATATTCTTATATTTGCTATGTGAGTATATTATGACAATTATTATTATAGTCGAGTTTATAACATACATTGGATTACAATAATAAGCAACTTATATAACATATAAGTAGGACTATTAATTTTTCAAACAAAACCTTCAAAAAACTATTTCCTTAACCGTTATTTTCTTTAACTCTAAATTTTGACCTCAAAAATAAACAACTCAATCCCACTCTTTTTATCGTTAATGGCATTGAGCTACTATTGTTATATAAAGGTGCCACCGACCTTTGATGTAGTAATGCTAAGCCTGCGTGTGAAACATTGTATAGTTGATTTTCGCTAACGCGACTTACCGAGAAGCGATAGCGGCAACGAACACTGTGGGCATTGTGCTAAATGAATTGGCGCTTTTATTTTAGCTAGACTAAACATTTCGTCATTGTAGGTCGGAAAAAAAAATATTCCAACGTATGCATTCCCTAACAATTCAATTCGTTTAAAATAGTCTCTTTATTCTAAATACTGCATCTCTATTCGTAAATATACGGCTACAGATGCCAATGCACGACCAAAACGGAGCAATGGATAAATCGATTGGAAGCAAGGAGCGGTGGTGGCGCAGCGGTTAAGCGTCTCCCGGGTGTGGAGGTGCTGTTCGGCCCTAGTCACGGGTGTGTTGATCGACGAGTTTTGGACTTCAGTCAAACTGTACCATGTCCTCCGTGCCTACGAGACCACGTTTAGTCCTCGGAATCGGACGCGTCATTGCATCGATAACGACAAGCGTTAGCGGCCCCCGACACGCGCTCGGCCTGCACGACGTGAAGCCCCACAATCTGAAATAAAATAAATGCGGTAGAGCCGTGCAGCGAGTGAGAGTTCCGGTGGCCCGCTCCCCATATATCCTATCCCCTCCTGAAAGGATTCGAGATGTATCCTATTCCCTTCATAAAATATGTAATTCCTTCCTAAGAGATATGGGGTCGGGATTGTGCACGTCTATTGGCAAGAGTGATAACCTGAAAACGCCATAAAAAGAAGTTGTTACAAGGTACTAAAACTGATATGGTTCTGGTCTAGATCAAAACAAAAAATTAGGTATAAAACGAAAATCGATTGCATAAGTTGAAACAAAAAATCTTGGAGGCATTTAGGTATAAGTCGGGCGCGTCTCGGCTTGCTTAACTTCACGAAAAAAACACATTTACATCGTTAATTCGGTATATAAAAAAAAAACAACTAATATCCTACCTCAGTCACCAAAATAAAGCATCCACGATTAGACATAAACGCTTTTCAGATTGATGACTATTTCGGCACAGTACAGCGATATTAATGCAGTACATTAATGTCGTGGGTATGGTGCGGACGCGGCGACCCGAGCCGGAATCGACCCCGTCGCCGGAAGTGTAGCCCACGACACACGACTTCCTCTCGGCTCTAACTCACTCGCGTATGTAGCCCACGGCGCGACCGGGCAAGGCCAAGGGTCACCACCGCCCGGTATAGCCAAACAAGACGTGCATGTTAATTTACAAGAGAAACGACCACAGATACGTTTCAAGTTTATCAACATATAAAGTAATACTTTAGCATAAATATATGTTACTGTTGCTAGAACTGTTATGAAATAAATTTTGACAAGACACATTACATAAAGTTTCATAAAAATAATCAACTTAAAAGTGAGTGTTTTCTAAAAAGCGCTTGTATCGAATAGACATACGTCGCAGTATACATTCATAAATGTTCAGTTTTGATGATTCATTAGCAAAAATACTGATTAAGTAATAAATCGTGTGGTAGATAAACGAAAAACTAACTACAAACAAAATTATTTGACTTGAGTCCAGTCTCTTCTGCAACAAACAGATAGACCTCTAACTCTATTACTTGTTACAGGCGTTTTTTTAAATCATTTCACGCAGTTGTTTACAATTTAGTTAATAGTTGCACAAACATGAAATTAAAAAAGCATTTTTTTATTTAATTTTAGCAGTTAGCCCTGAGCGACGAAATGACAGAATCAAAAAATATATTTTGTGCAGGTTGTCAAATCAAGGGCCGTTTGATACACAACTTTATAGAAAAATGACATGTATGTGTATGTTTAGAAGAAAAACCTTAAAAAATAGTTTTTTTATACTACAAGAACCGATAAAATGTGTAACTTAAGGAAAAACTATTAAAATTGCTTATTTTTTTTTTATTGACTAAATTCCATAATTTGTCTAGTCATGCTTTATCAAATAGTATAGTTGTAACATGATGTTATAATTATACTATTTAAAATCAATGGCGATGGCTTGACGCATAAGGTGGTAGAATACGTAAAAGTAAAAAGCGAAACGGACGTACTCCGTGCGCCAAAACGGAGCGCGTGATCGCCATCGATACTCGCTCTTAACTGCTCGATAATAAGGTCCAATTTCCGAAGGAAGGTGCATATAACAAAAGGTGGTTTTACAGAATTTATTTCATTAGTTAGTAATTCAAATAACGTTCAAAAAAGTAGTCAATGCATTATATTGAGTTATCTGGTTATTGTTTTTCATTAATAAAATCAGAATGGGAGCATTGAAATTGTCAGAAAAAAAACCGGGCAAATGTGAGTTGAATTCGCCCATCGCGGGTTCCGTACAAATTTGCAGGACGATACGCTTCAGCAGTGGGGTTGTTAAAATCTGACACACACAAAAAATATCAAATTTGACAAACACAAAAAGGATCAATTAGCCATATGAAATACGTCAAATGGATAAATAACAATGAAATTGTAATAAGAATTTGACTGCTCGAGTGCTAACTGGCACTTGCACTTTTTTTTTATTGAACAGGTGTCACATGTGCCTACCAACGAAATTTACGAACATTGTACTTCGAGTTGAATATAAATAGTGCAAAAGTCTCACAAAACGACGCTCGACGATAATTTAGTTTCAAGTGTTCTCGTGAATTACTCGTTAATATCCCTTTTGTCAGAGCGACTCGAATTTCATCTATAATCTTATTATACTGCGCAGTGCCAGCAGGCGGAAGTTGGCGACACTCCGGAACTGAGGAATTGGTACATGTGAATATGTAGTTAGTAATTATCAAAGACTGTCCATAATAACGAGACAAATCGGATTACTGCAATAATTATTTATTGCACGCCTACAGGTCGTTTAAATACGAATTGAAATTAATTGTAAACGACTTCTATGTGCATCTTTTATACACGGTATTCTGATAATTTTATTTTCTTACGAGGGTTACATGTTATACTTGATGATTATTTTAGCATATTAAATATCTTACGGAGAAGGATACAGCAGCAAGCCTGCTGTACCAGTTCTCTTATTAGTGCTGGAAAAGCGCTATGATACCCAGTGTCTGGTGCAAAGCCATGATTGTGTTCTTTTATGAGGGGAAACCTCACAGCCAGTTTGTCTACCGCATTATAAGTCTTTAAAGCATCATCATCAACGGATTATATGTCAGAGTACAATAGAAAGAATTTTGAATGGGACTAAGTAGAATCTAGAATATATAAGCCGCATTTGTAGTATGCATGTAGTGTCCAAATTTTTACCCTGCAAAATATTGTAGAAAAATGTTTAACCAAGGGCCAAAAGATTTTCTGTAGTTTCATAACTTATCATAGAATAGAAATGAGTGATCTATCGAAGACCTTATCCATATACTGTGTGAGCAGCGAACTGACAAGCGAACTCCAATCTCTATACGGGGCTCCAGAGCTTACATTACGATAAACCGAGCTTACATAGACGTCTATGTGATGGGAAAGTGTGAATGTGGACTAAGAACGAGTCATTCGCCTAACGCCTCGCGTACACCAATCTCGTACATTGATACGGTTCTGCCGAGTGTGGTAACACGGTGTTTGAAAAAATAAAAAGCACGACTGTAATGCAAAATATAAATAGCAGATGAAAGATCTAAACAGGCAGGATTTAGGCTAACGTCGTCAGTGCGTTCTTAAAGGTTATCCCATTCGCCGATCCACTGCATGAAACTAATCCCGTTCAAGAAAAGATATATGGCCGCACTGGCTTACATATGAAGTTAACTTGACACCGCTTTGAAGATATTTGTTTATTTTCCCCGTTACGTAGGATTCCTCGACGCATTCCCTTTGACTGTTAAAGCGAACGGCAATTAAAAAGTCCGATGTGATTTTCTAATGAAATTGAGTTTTGCTGTTGCAAAAAAGAAGCGTATAGTTGACATCCAATTATTTAATTTTCTTAAATAAACGAATGTCCTTTTTAGTTAATTGCGAGTCGGAGCGGTCGTCATTTAAAGTGTACGAAACATTAAATCGAGTGGTAATCGTTTTAACGTAGCAGCTAATAAGAAAATTTAAGATGTAATTGATGTATTCGAGATAACATGATATTTGTTTATTGTCAATGTAAATAATAAGTTTTACTATTTGTAAGTCTATAAAATATAAATTTAATTAACGTCTCTAATTTAAGCTAAAGTCTTTAATTACATTTATGCATCTGTTTAATTAAAAACATATAGATATCTCTAGAAGTCTAGATGATTGAAATAATATTTATTTTCGTAACTTTGATCTTTTGTCGTCAACGTGGCAATAATCTACATAAATGTATAAATTCTAATGTTTTACCTTAAAGACTTCGTGCGAGAGTTCTCGGAATAAATATTTAAAATAACACAACAAGAGTATAGTACAACAGAAACAATTCGAAGATATTTAAACGTTACTTTACAGACTGCAACCGTCAATTTTGAAACATCATACGTCCAAACTGTTTTTTTTTTTCAGCGCTTAGCATCTTTTGGAAGCTAATATTTACAAAGGTTCATTAATGACATACACTAGTAACATTTTCTGATTTCAAGAATTAAAAAAAAAACTAAATATGCTGTCAGGGGACCCCCGTCAAGAATGAAGACTTTCTTTCCAATGTAATAATGCGAAGTAAAAAAATCAAAGAATTAAATTTCAGAAAAAATATTCATTCATAATAAATTAGACGTACAATAGTGAATTGTAAATTATATTAAAAAAATAGTAAATAATAAATTTCAAGAGAGAGTATGTAGATTAACTTTACGTCCATGGATTCGCGAACTTCGGATCGTAATATAATTTTTCTATCGCAATTGAGCTCCTTTCATTCTTTTGTACATTTTTTCAATAAAACTAGCGCGTCTTGATCTAGGTTTTTGTTTGTTTTTTTTTTTAAAACATTGTTCATTCGTATTTCGACATCTATAAGCCTTCGACGCTAGAAATTATTATTTGTCTTATAATTCTCAGGCTCTATCTTTGAATGAGGATTATTTATTTCTTAACATCATCGGATGTTAAGAAATAAATCGTTATTAAAATAAAACTCATATTTTGCCTCAAGCCCAGCTATGTCTATCCATGAGAACTGCATTAAAATCTGTTCAGTAATTTTAGAGATGTCCGTGAACAGACTGACATACAAATAGGCAAAACACATAAATACCCTTGTATTCTATTCTATTGTCTTTCTCTTATCGTCCCTCTACATTCTCCATGCATACCTTACAGACAGGCACACCGGCTTCTACTGTTCTATATTATATTTATATGCGTTTTCAAACTTTTCATGTTAGAATAGTGAATTTAAATATAGGAGGGACAAACCTGAAACCGAGGAGCTTGTATGAAATTATTGCTCGATCTCAGTGAAACAGGAGAGTTATGCAAAGATGATACTACGTGGAGAACTACTGTTTCTGTTTACCTTTTCTGGGAAATAAGTGTGCGTTAATATAGGCAACAAAAGATATGGGTATGTGAATAAAACTAAAGTATCTGTTTGTCATAATCCATAGAATTATTGATACGTTTTTAGTAACCAAACGTTCCTTTCTAAAAATGTTGTCTACCCGTTTGTCTGGTGTAATCTTCGGAACGGCTGAACTAATCTTGATGAAACTTTTTCTAATAGGTAGAGCGGCATGTTGAATGGGCACTTTTTATTTCGGAAATGTGTAGGGCTTCTGCGTGAAAATTAAAACTTTCAAAAATTAGGTAGAGCCTGAATCGGTATCGGAAATCAAAAGCAGGACCAGGATCTAAATTCAGACGGGACCGCTAATGGTTTTTTCTGTTTTTTGTGGTTTTTGCTGGTTGGTTTCTTTTATCTTATGGCGGACAACGTGATCGAAATCAAGAGCAGAACTGGAAATGAAATAGATAGATGAAGCCTGAGTCGAAATCGAGAACAAGAGTCAAACCAGAATATTAATTCGAATAATATTCTTTCGACATATCGATAATGAAGGAATATTGTATGTTTACGCAGGCGAAAGCTAGTCAGTACATTGATTGTGCAGAATATGAAATTTATTTGAATTAATTACACAACACCTCTATTATTAATTTGCAAAATTGCATTTGCTGGTAAATCTATTCGAATCAATTGTATTGTATTCATCATTATCAGTCATAATATATTGTATCAGATTTAATAATTCCAGTACTTTGGGAGGGCTTCTTAATGGAGATTGAGAGGGTTGGGCTGGTCTAATACGGGGCTTTTTATTTAAAATTGATAGGCTTGGACTTTAAGCCCTTTAGGCTGGTCTAATGCGGGTTGAGGGCCGCTGAACGCCGTCGATGTGACGACAGCAGCCGGGACCAACGGCTTAACGATTAATCGTGCTTTTCGAAGCGCGGAGCGTTTGCTGTAATCCGAACCAAGTTAACTCATTGGTTCATTCGCTCGTGGTCAGATCAGATCGTGGTCACACAATTTATTTTACTTTTTAATGAGGACCTGCAAACGGCTTCTGTTGAACAAAAAATATGTATGTGTTTCTGTACGAACTTATTTTGTTCAGTCTGGTGACCGGTAGAGGCGCGTATGGGATTTCATACGAAATTCATTTAGTATTGTAATCGCGGGCGAGTACAGTTTTTAAGCTCATTGTAGGAGGTAGTATTGATGCTCGTACAACGTATTCCAAGCTATGACATCACAACGCTTCGTTGTCATATGAGTGTTTTTCCAGACGTGTAACATAAAGGCACGTCTACTGTTGATGTCTATTTTCATATATGGCAAAGGTCTGAATATGTAAGTTTTTTTTTCGAAGCATTATAACTTAAACACTTTTACATAAGCTTGATTTTAGATTTCTTTTTAACGACCTGATGAGGTTTAAAGGGCGCCGCCTCTTGTCTTTACCAAGAAATTAGAAATTGAACCTAATCCACAAGCACAAAATTAAGGTGTTGAATGACGAAACACTCACAAAGCGAATGATGTTCTATAAGAATGTAAATACTATAGAATGTTTCGAGTAGAAAAATGTAGGAGTCGAGACTAAAATATAAAATCCGGTACTGGAAAAATCTTCAATAAGTTATGTTTTTTTTATTTTATTTGTAATTCAAATTCGTTTCCAAAAAGTAAGAATAGAATCTAAAATAAATTAAGATCTAAAAACACGGAAGAGCAACCACAATCGTGATCGACAAATCGATCAAACAATATTGAGTACCAGAAATGATAACGATACTTCAACAATACTTCTTTAAAAGAGGACAGAACACAAAGTCACAGACGTTTCCCTCTTGAGAACATCCAATACAGTCCCATACACAACAATAGAATCTGTAATGGCTTATATGTAATGTATCTGAGAGAAAAAAATTCCAGATAGAGTTATATTTGGAATCTATATGTAAGTCCATTATAGTGACGTTTCTTTAATGGACTTAATGGGATTATACAAATACAAATCCATACAAATGCAAATAACATAACTTATTTGTATTTGTATGGATCCTATCTGCATGCTACCTGTAGGTTTGTCTCTGTTCTTATCGTAAATCCATTTGGACATAAAAACCAATGTGGATTTCCGAATACGAAATAGTAAATTATTTTAAAGCATTTAAATGACAATCCCACAATCAGAAAAAATAATGTATTCTATATGTAAATCCAGATAAGAACTCTGTAGACATATAAGTTCCAATAAACTTTCCGTTTCTTTTCTTCGAAAGTTTTTATGCGTATTGATATGGTTTTGCAGCGACAAAAGCACATTAGGTCCCAATACAATTATTTCTTATTGGAATCTATTGGATATTTTCAACAGGGTAAGTTCAAAAATGCGTTTCAACAAAAAGGTCCTTTCTACCTCTTTGGACAGACACGATCTATTCTTATTAAAGAAATATGTGTCACCAAGAATGAATCAGAACGGTTGTGGTTTAGTAGTTACAAATGTTGCAACCGAATAAAAAGATATGTCGGCCTTGATTCTGAACAAGGGTTAATTGACCAATGAGTTTTTAGCGTAATTCAAATCAAAACAACCGCTCCACACCTTGAAAAACGCGTTAAGTTGATGAACTGGAAATTCTGATGGTATTTCTCTGTTTTTCTCAGAAAATACAAGACACGTGCAAATGATTTTTGGTGACCCGATTGTTCGTGTTATCCATTTTAATTCGTCAGTTGCCGTTACACGATTTATCAAATTTTGTTACAGAGAAAAAAATCGAAGATATCTCTTTTAAAACAAAGATTTACATTTTCCACGCGAATGGAACCGATTTGAACCTTCTAAATTTCTATGTAAATTAATCTATACAAACATATACGATACGAATCGCCAAGTGGATTTTGTAAAATTGAACCTCATTTTTATTTTAAACGAAAAGAATTGTCTTGTCGCATACTACTTCAAAAATAATCAAACGCACAAGTATAGGCATGCAGCGCCGCGGCGTGCGCGGGGCGCGGGGCGCTACGCCCCACGCCATATTAATAGGTTATCACTGCGTCGCCTTAAGTCGTCGGTCCCGCACAATTAACATCACATCGGCGACGAGATCGTCAGCGGCTCCCAACCCGCACTGGGCCAGCGTGAAGCTTTTAAGATCTACATCCCTCAATCTGAAAAAAAAAAGATTGAACGAGGGTTTGCCTCAGATTGGAGTGATTAAGGCAAGAATGAATATAACATCAGATTTAAATGCTATTCAATGACATATTAAACGATTTCAACAATATATCATGCCCGTAGACCGTTTCTAAGATGTTTGTGCAGCAGACGAGAGCGGCGGTGTCGCATTCGGTCAGCCGCCGTCCCCATTAAATTGATCGCGCGCACTTTAATTGGAGCCAATAGAACGGAATAACACTTCTATTAACCGGCCGCGTACGGAACACGCCCGCGCTCTAGCGTCGCCTTCGCGAGGTCCGGCGTCCGCATTCGTCTAGATTATAAGCGCTATTAAAGAATTAGGAAACATTTCGAATTCTTGCAGGTCTTCGGGCGTGATTGTGGCAGAATGCCAATCGGTATGCTTCAAACGTCTGGCTGATACTACAAAATAATAGAGTGATTTATCGATTATCGTCCACTATCGTCCAAAATGTATAGTCGAATGTATCGCCCGATTGAATCAGTAGTGCAAAAACGATTGCGGCCACGACTGAGAGACTAACACAAAAGTTACGTTTGGTTAAGTGTATGTTTTGGTCGAAAACGGTCTGTCTATATCAGTACTAATTTGCATTTCTTTTTTTCTTAATGAATTACTAAAATTAATGATATTCAATGAATCTCTGTACCTACATATTTGTATACAAATTCAAATTTAAAATATCTTTATTTCATACGTTACAAAATAACACTTGAAATACGTCATAATTTTTTTGCGAATTTACACTTTACCGCTCGTTCGGAAGACAGTTTTATGATTTATTATTTCAATTGTTTCAATTGTTAACTTTCAACTATGTTTGCATTTGTGTCATACGAATTTGACCATAAAATAAGGAGAACGACTTCTGTGTAGGTAACTTTTGAATTTATCAATTTTTGTTTTAATTTTCCCAAAAATAAATATATATGGCATTTGGTGAAAAAGTAATTCGTGTTAAAATCAGATAGAACTTCATTATCATAGAATTGAAAAAGTAGAGTTAATAATAAACTACATTTAGCGAACCATTTAAAGCTTTCACAACAAGACGCCGTATTCAATTTTACAATAATCATGCCCGTCGATTTTACCGTCGCCCTCGACGAGCCGTTACAGTATAAAATGTTCATTCGACAGCGCGAACTTTGTGCGCTGTGCCCTGGCGCTGAACAAACGCGCGCTGGTTGTTATTTCCAGAACAATACCGCGACGGACGCGGCACGACCACGGCACAGGGGGTGCGCTGTTTACGTTAAAAAGGCACGCGCCCGCCCGGGAATTCGTAACAACCGCGTCAGCTGCTATCGCGCCGATAAACGGAACGCGGCTAATTAAACCGAATTTTCGGTCTCCGCCGATGCCTATATCTGGATTTGTTTCGGGCCTGTACCACATCGCCGCTGTAGATCCCGGTCGCGGGGACCTTTCCGCGGTATTCGCGGAGACGTCGCCGCGCCGCCGGACTACGGCGCAGCGCTGTGGTACGGGGCCTGAACAAAAATATTGCTTTCCTCCCGTGTCCCGGCTATCGCGAGCGCCCACATGTTCTCGCTAGTGATGTTCCGACGCCGTATTTGAATACTAGCGATAGAATGTCCGTCGGTGCATCTCGATGTGAAAGGATTTTTTGAGTATTTGTACCGATTTAACTATGTATTTTCTCATATCTTGCACGTGTATGCGATTAGAATATAAACCGTTTAGTGTAAAAGTAACTGGAGACAAACGACAAAAACTCTTACAAACGGTCACGCGTGGACGACGTAAAACTTAAATGTATTAACTAGTGCAGACATACTTGGTCTGTAAAGCGATTCCTGCATTTTGCATGTAACGTTTTGTGTTTCACGCAGGGATGTAACTAAGTAAAGGTCGAGATAGCCTCACCTAAAATACTTGGCTAAAGCTCCTAACACATCGAGACCCTCACCGAAAATAACCATTAATGTAATTTCCATAATTAGTTCTGTTTAAATTACCGTTGACATAAAAATATTATATCTATGTTTCTTCTTAGGGTTCGTACACTCGATGGAAAATTGACTGTTTATAGTATCGCTTTCGTGTTTGTCTATTTGTCCGCTTGTCATAACCCATTTTCAACGAATCTACTGAACGAAAAACTGGTGTGATTTAATAAATATACATAATTACATGACGCAATAAACGAATTTTGGTCTTAAAGGTTAATTTTGGGGAGTCAATCACAAAATGAAAAAATACATAGTTCAAGTGCATCATGTGGCACGTTAAATTAATTAGTTTTTTTTTTGAGAAATTCGACTATCCTTTTATTCACGAGAACGTTACAATAGAAGAAAATTGTCCCAAAAACTATACTATAATCTGTTAGAGCGCAACCCTACTGATTGTAAATGGTCAGGAGTACAGTTCAGTCACACGCGAGACGGCGCCCCGGCGCTCGCGCATCTCTGTAGCCAGAAATATTTCCCGCTGTCCCGGAGCACGGCGTGACCCATCTAGTCGACGAGCGAACGATATTTCGAGTATTAGCTAGAGATCTGTTTTAAAATTGTGCCGTCTCTCGCACACGCAAATCACTGTTGATGTGTAGATGACAGCTTATCACCAGATTTTGAGTCTTCGATCGAAAACTTACAAAGTAGCGCAAACTGGTGATAACTCTACGAGTGCCAACAAACAGGGATAAATGGCTCCAGCTTTGGGTATGGAGACCATGTACGCCCAGGACTGTTATATGCCGTGGATGCGTCCATGGCACGAAAAGAAGGACCAGGTAAGTTATTTATAGAGATTTTTTTGTTTATAGTTGAAAAGAAATTGTTAAATGTAATAATGAACTTGTTAGCTTTTCCAATTTGGCTCTTGATATATATTTAATTACATATTACACGAACTTAGGAACCTACGACTATTTTTCGTCTTATAAATAATAATTTGTAAACAACTTTTTTATCATACTAAGTAACTTTAATAATTTGAATTCATATATCTTAGGCAATACGATTAAATTAAATCTTAATAACTTTATTATGCATTATGAAAAAATCAACACAAGATAAAATTTAAATGTATTAGAATCTTCGTAAATAATGTGGCACTTTATTGTCTTAAAATAATGTTTACACTAAGAATATCGTGTGATACAAGCTCGTAAAGAAATGCAAGAAACGCTTTCCTCTAAAAACCTGATAACTTCATTGATCGTAAAAAAAGTGCCTTGCCATTTAAAAGAAAAAGCTGTTTCACAACCACGTGCTTATTGGACTTTTGTCTTAGGCGAAGAAATCAAGACACTCTTGCATAACACCGTTCACTTACCGTGATTGTTTTAAACCAGCTGTGGCGTGCTACATTGGGACGCATCTACACAGCTGATCAGTTTTTTTCTTTTTTTGTTTTATGGCGTGGCGTTTAAAGCAATAAATAATACAGTTCGAATATGTTTCATTGTTTAAACCGTGATGTTTATTGCCATTTTATCTATGACATCGGCTGATTCTGAAAAGTTTTTTCTTTATTCAGGATTGAGTCTTCGTTTCGGTATATTAAATTTTATTTTTAATGATAGAGCTTAAAAGGCTTAAAATGCTTGGAAAAAATGGTAGATTCCAAAAAAAATACGCCCATCAACGAGATATGGTATGTACACAACGTCACATATAGATGCTTAATACAGAGAAAATTAATCCCAAAACTAAAATTCCAGTACTTAAACACTCGCAGACTGGAAAATTCTTATTCATTTACTTTTTATTTAGATATGGATTTATTTATTTCTTTACTACCTTCCGCGCGCAACTCCGCCCGCGTGGACATTGTTTGAATTCTTTTGTATCGACCGATGATGCCGTCGCTCATGATCCCGTGTCGTTCCTGCTTCCGATTTCTATCCTAGCCCCGTTCATGATTCCATTGGTGAAAATATATATAACATAAAAAAACTGTAGTAAAACGGGGTAAAAACTATACTATATGTTACTCCCGGGTACGTGCATAAACTATTACCCATCATCGATATTTCATCATATTCTGTCAAATAGTTTTTGCGGAGTTCGCTAGCAAATGCAAAGACAGACAGTTAGACAAGAATTCTAAAAAGTATTGAAATGTATTCTGTCAACATTTCTTGTACCCTCCAAGTGTTTTTTCTCTTATACAATATCCTTAATGTACAGATAAATTGATTCTCTCTGCTATTTTATACGCGTGTAGATTTTTAATCTTTCAAAAATTGTAGGATATATGTAAAAAAACATGGTTTCCAGTTCGAAAATAAAATTTTGTGTCTATAAAACATGGTTTTCTATTTAAAAAAAAATTCATAATGTATAATGGTTAAAATAAAATAAAATTCACATAGAAAATTGAAGAAAATATTTGTTTTTTTTTTCATGTTAATATTCCAAAATTAGATCGTACAATATTACTTTACTTTGTTTTTGTTAAAATTTAGTTATAATAGTTTTGTAAGTAAAGAGAAATGCAAAATATAATTCGTTAATTAATTATTTATGCTTGAAAACTTTAAATAAATTGAACCATAATGGCAATTATGTTTAACGCCATATACGTCGATAGTTTAACTCATCTTTGTCCAAAAAAAATCTATAAACCAGCAACGGAAGAAAAATAGGCACGTTTAGTATAACTAAGACGCGCGATTATATATTGCGCGGAGGGTAACATAACGATTTCACTCTTAGTTAACACTCTATTTCGCTCTATGTGTAATATACGTACTGCGGGCTAAATATAAAATAGAATGTATGAAAGATACCGTTTTTCGAGTTTACTCCTTAAACTCGAAAATAGTATCTTTCATACATTTAAGGAAATAAGCCAAAAACCGATGCGTGTGAAGGTTAAAAAATATGGACTATAACCTTTAAGTCATGTATATCATGTGTAGTATAGACATAAATATAGGATAGTGATGCGAGAGGACCGTGTGTTTGAAAGATGTAGTGATGAGAGCCGATAAAGGTGTGTTGAAATCTGCTAGTCGCCTGAAAAGGATGAATTAAAGTAGATTGATAAAAGAAAATACAGCGAATATGTTTGATGTAAAAATCTAACGGGCACCAAATTGGGAGTGGGTATATTAAAAAGGGGACCAAATTTTAAGTATTGAAAATCGACAAACTTGCATATAAAGATGGATCGATCTCGATTAAGCTAGAGCGGTATGTATAGAGAACTGTAACTATATAGAGATTTGTGGTCTCTGAAAACCCTTCTGAGACATGGGCATGGATAAGTCATATTAATTGAAATCGTTACGTGTCCATGGCATTAACTAAAAAGAATTGGATTTCATTAAATACTATATATATTTTAATGCAGATAAGCTCGTATGGAATTCTCTCAGCACAATTAACTGCGAGCGAATACCTCTTAGAGTCATACTGAATGTCAAGCCTACATCAACGTGAACAGCGAGAAAAAACAACATATAGATGTTGTATAGACAACAAACAGGCAAAAACGTCAAAATCCGCCACTAAAGTTGCGTTTTAACCTTTCCAATGCGGAACCCTAAAACTGTACCCGCATTCTTTCTCACTTCTTACCGCAATTCACCACAACGGCGGAACGTCCAAAGATCCACACGAATACGCGAAGTTGTGCATAAGCGATAGCGCACATGGCAATAGCACAATAGTTCTTATCATTTATTCTATATCCGTCGAATGCCCGCCTTCGGGTACTCGCCTTGCTAAATAATGGGGACAACAAGAAAGACGTGCCGCCCAAGTAGCCGCGAGGGACTACAAATATCTCTTGGCAGGTACAACTGTTACGTTTATATTTACAGCGGCTGATTAAATATTCGTTGTTATTCGTTGTTTATGTAAAAATCGGCCAAGCGTCCATGGGAACGCATGCAGAACGAGGTTCCTTAGTCGTTTTGCAATCACATGAAACTGCGATTTGAGTGATCTACGAATTAAATTAAATTAAACCTACGTATTGAATTAAATAGCTTTTTTTTTTGTATTTCATTAGGGAATATATGTATGGTATAATTTTTTAAAGTTAAGTGATAACGGCTGTGATGCTTTTAAAACTACCTTCGTCATAAGCTAGTCTAAGCAAGTCTAAAACGGTGCTCCTGAGTACTGACATACAAGTCACAAGTCAGAAAAATACTCATAATCTTGCTACTTTAATAAACGATGTATTGTACATGTACACGTGTATATTAAATTATCGATCGAACCGCAAAAAATCACTACCTAGACGAAATATTTGTCTCAAAATTATACACGTAAAATAAAGAATATTTTATGTGTGATATTTTAAAATTATTCTTGGTAATTGATATTACACAATAAAATTTTATTGGGATGTAGATTTGGGATTGGAATCCAGACTTGGCAATAAAATACATGGCATCAGGATGCTGTGTCACGTTAATGACTTTTTTAACCGGACTTAAATGTGGGCAAGTGACGTAAAAAATCATTAATTCCCTAATAGACTGCATTACACCATGTCTAGTAGTGATTTTTAATGCTTGCGTCGATTGTGATGTGTTTCCGGATCTAATGAAGCAAAGTAAATTAATTCCATTATTTAAATTCGGTAGTATATCTGACCCTACAAACCGATAGGACCCTACGAACCGATTAGACCGATATCAATTCTCTCAATAAAATTTTGTAAAGTTTATTTTAAATCAGCTATTGCAGTACTTTTATAACAATAATTTGATGAACGTTGAACAATTTGGATTCGCAAAAGGTCGCTCAACAAGCGAAGTCGGTGTTGAGCTTATAAATATTCAGTAGATCTTTGATGCCTAGGAGAATTCGCGGGACGCGATTGGTGTTTTCTGTAATTTAGCCAAAGCATTTGACTGCGTTCATCATGACATATTGATCAGGAAACTACATCATTATGACGTCACGGATCAATCCCTTCAACTTTTAGTCTTATCTAAGTGATTGAATTCAAAGGAATGGCATTGATGGAGAGAGGTCGTCAGGATCTGCAGTCAGTATGGGCGTGCCACAGGGTTCAGTACTTGGAACATTTCTATTCCTAATGTACATAAATAATCTACCATATCTTGTCAATAATAGTCATGCGATTGTATTTTTTGATGATGATACCTCCTTACTTTTTAAGATTGATAGGCATTAACCAGCTTTTGACGAAGTAAACAGCACCATCTCTGAAATTATTGAGTGTTTTAGTATTTATAATCTTCTGCTCAATGAAATAAACAAAACTTGTAAATTTTTTCCTATCTATTTCTAAATTGATTGACACAAATATAATGGTCAATAACGAGTTACTGGATATTGTGAACACGACCCTATTTCTTGGTCTCACTTTAGATTCTAAGTTACATTGGAATTCTCATATTACGAGATAAGCGAAAAGATTTGGTTCTGCAGCATATGCAGTCAAAATAATTCGGCGTTTTACAGATGGAAGCACCGCGAGACTAGTTTATTTCAGTTTTTTTCATAGTCTTATATCCTGTGGAATTTTGTTATGGGATCACACAGCCGATATTAACACAATTATCGTGATGCAGAAGCGAGTTATTAGCGCTGTTTATGATTTGAGACCAATGACATCTTTCACAGAAAAATTTAAGGAAATTAATATCCTAACTTAGTATCACAATATATATACGAAAACCTACATATAGAAACCGACATATAGAATCGTTCCAAAAAAGAAGCGACATTCATAACGCTAGACATGAGAACGATTTTGTTGCTCATAAGACTCGTATAAGTAAAGTTAATAAATCATTTAAGGGGCTGTTTGTGCGCTTTTCAACTGAATTTCAAACTGAATTTCAAAATTTGCCATTTGCTAAGTTTAAACATTTCGTTAAAAGAAAGCTATATGGTAAGTGCTACTGTACCGTCTCGGAATATCTTAATGAAAAAATTCCCTGGGATTGAACTGTTCAGATATCAGGTTATTTCATATTATTTTTAAATATCGACTAAATTATAAATTACCAAATCCTTTATATTGATGAGTAAAAAGAGCAAGCCATGAGATTCTTGCCCATTTTCCTATAAGGGAATCAGCATCTGGAATGGATGGTTATATCGAAAAGAAATTATTAATGAAGTATTTCAAGTGTAATTTCATTAACAACGAAACAAAGATAATTTTAATTTGATTTGATTTGATTTGAAACTACAAATATATTCCGCCAATTGGCATCGAGCTGCGAACGTACGAGAATATATAGTAGATCGAAAAACTTATTAATTTGCTACTTCATTTATTGTCAAAAACTGTTATTGGATAATAATTAAAGAACAAGGCAGAATCGAATAGAAATTGATTACCAAATGAAATAGATCGATAATCTTACAATTTCATATCTCGAAAAAGGTATGCAGCCATTGTTTTTCAAAAGATAAGCCACGTCATCATCTACGACCGTGCCGTCAAGACGCTATTTGGTCCTGGAATACTCCCTACGCCTCCGCCAGGTGGCCTGGAGAATAAGGAGTGCTGCTACATTGAACGAATCACAATACTTCAATTCTTATTCCGATTCCGCTGGTGTAATAGAAGTTGCTCTCTTTAGCGCTCATTGTTCCCGAGCTATGGAAGAGATTTATTATCCAATGTAATTAGATCATATGCCAAAAGTAATTAAATACTCTTCACTCAATAATTTGATTCTGGTAAGTTATGGACCATCTTAGATACTGGTTATTTAGTGATAAATTT
The DNA here is from genome assembly GCA_005406025.1 of Eumeta japonica. NCBI lineage: Eukaryota > Metazoa > Arthropoda > Insecta > Lepidoptera > Psychidae > Eumeta > Eumeta japonica. The sequence continues at coordinate 95,780 of BGZK01000689.1, forward strand.
AAAAAATGGACCATACTTGAATACAAATATTTTTAGGGTTCCGCATCCAAAGGGTGTCAACGGGACCCGGGTGCTAAGCCTCCACTGTCTCTCTATCTCTCTGTCTGTCTTACTCACTGTCAGCAGGCTGTATCTAATGAACCGTATTTTTGTATAACTGTAATTTTTCATGCTTCTATTTATTTCAAATGAAATTCATAATAACGGGGGGCCCCTATACAAGAATGTGTTTTTTTGGAGGTTTTTACTCGATTTTAATAATGGCAGTTGAAAAGCACTTCAAATGTTGACACAGTCTATATATATTACTGTAGTCACTATAAAAACAAATAAATAGAATAAAATGAAGTTAAAAATTAAAAGGAGTCTCCATACAAGAAAGTATTATTGGCATTTTTTGCTCAATTTTAAAATTCATCTTGTTTTTCATTGACTATTTTTAAAATATGTATAGTATTCAATATTGTTCAGTGGTGCGAAACCCTTTGTCTGTGAGTCTGACTCGCACTTGGCCGGTCTTTATCTTTATCTTTGGTTTCTTTAAAATACTTATTTTTGTAAGAACGTCACAAGAATTCGCTTACAACAATGAAACTCAGTCGACGTGATTTGTACGCCTTGTTTTATTGTGATTGCAAAAACCCTTCGAGCCCCAAGAGTATTTTGAACTTTTGGTCACTACTTTTAGTGAGTTTACAAGCATATTTTTTAGGGTTCCAAGCCAAAATGGCAAAAATTGAACCCTTATAGTTTCATCATATACCCGTATGTCACAGACATTTTACTCAAAAACTACAAAATGTATTTTGATAAAATCGGAGTATAGGTTTCTTGTATAAGCCGCTATTTAGTTTCATAGTTGAATAACAAAAATAAATATTTCTAGGGGGAGCACTCAATAATGTAACAGAAGTTGAATTTTTTTTTTTCAGCAAACATCAACGCGTGATATATAATACTTCGATAGTTCTTTTGAAAATACTTGAAGTTTTGAAACAAATTCTCTGATTACGTGGTTAATTTTGAAAATAATCGCTCCGAAAATTGCAAAAATTGTGTGTGTTCTAAGCCGTATTTTAAAAAAATATATAAAAAATAACACAGATAACACTTAATAAATAGTTTCAACGAAAATTATTTTGAACATGATCAAATATACCGTTTTTTGAGTTATTGCCGAAAAACTGCGCTTCTCAATAAAAGGACGTAAGTGCTGTGAACATACGCTCTTTTGCTGGTGCACCTAGTGTACACTAGTTAATTAGTAATAGTTGACATACTTGTTTCTCTAGTTATAGGCGACTAAAGTGCTTATACCTATAATGTGAGGGAAACGTGGAAAAAAATGTAACACCTTAATTTTTTCATCTGTAGTGCATCTCTTGTAGTAACGGCTGATACGGTTGACATACGATACGGCTGACATGCTCTTAGCCGATTTTTTTTTAGCATAACCCTAGTATCCCTCTCGAAACATTTTTTGGTCACATTATATTATTACGCAAGACAACCGTACATTTAATCGGTTCTATAATAACAAACAGATAGGATTACTGAATAAGGAAAATGCAAAACGGTATTACGAGATAAACAAAAACATTTTATATAGCATTTTAAAGGCAAACGTATAGGCGAATCACCGGACAGCAAGTGATCACCATCACCCATATACACACGTAACCACGGAGAAATCACCAGTGTTTTGTGCCAACGTTTTAGAAGGGGATGAAATATCTGTTAGAGAGGAAGTTGTCCACTGGAACTCCTCACTCACTTGACGAAACACAACAGCGGAAGCTCCGTATTCTGTGAGAGCTTGGCATCTCATCGGTCGAGCCCGGCCCCTTTTCATGCTGCAGCCAAATTGACCACAGTACTAGTCTACCTCAATTATTTTTTTACTCGAGAAATCGCATGCATTGCAGTGGGTGCCGACGTCCTGGACGCCTTTCCCGACGGCGGCGGCCCAGCCCGCTCCAGCATATCAACACGAGGAGCAATTCAACTACGAATACGAGACCGCCCTGGCCGAGCTTCTGTTGGGGATGTGCCTGCATACCCCTCAGCGGATCCCGCCTCCCGGCTACCTGTGTCACTTGTGCTTCGTGAAGGGCCACTACATCGCGGACTGTTATTTGGTAATTTAATTAGTTATTGTAAATTAATTAGGGCCTGTTTTACCATTTACCGATTATATGTCAAGAAGCTATTGGTCAGTTATTTTTTAATTGTTGAATATAGTTGCGAATAACTTGTGTTAATTTCAACGAAATCTAACAAGTAACTTTATTTGCTACCTAATGTTATTTCGTTCTAGACTGTGTGGTACAAGCTGCGCCTACCATGACAGGTCGCCCTAGGTCGTGTCGTACCAGACGCGCTTACCAAATGATAGGTCATTCTAAGTCGTGCAGTTCCGGTTGCACTTACGTAATGATAGGTTGCCCTAGGTCCTGTAGTACCAGCCGCGTTTACCTAATGACAGGTCGCCCTAGGTCATTTAGTATCAGCCACGCCAATTTAATGATACCTAGGTCGCCCTAGATCGTGCATTACCAGCCATGCTTACCTAATGTTAGGTTACCCTAGGCCTTGAAATATCAGCCGCACTTACCTTATGATAGGTCGCCTTATGTCGTGTAATACCAGCCATGCCTACTAGTTACTGTAAAATTTACTAATCACTGGTAAATTTACTTAACAGTGTTAGTTATACTTAAAAATAATGATATATTATGATTACATAATTTGTTCCGGATATTGCGCAGTGTATATTGTTGAAATCTATAGTCGAATAAGCAGACCGGGTCTTATAACTCAAATCAAGGCATGCTTTTAATTTATTTAGCAATCACATATTTATTTAAGAAATCTGCATAATTATATATTTGGATATGATCAAGTAAAAAAACTCTCATTTTTCTGCACGTCAAACGGGACATAGTAAACTAAATACAAATTACAAATGACAATCCAGCACCCTGTAGTTTACTTTACTTGCATTCCGCATGGCGATTAAAAAACTTGGGCGTGAATAACCATCGCTTTGCCCCGACTTCGCTACTCTTTTGACGCGAAGTCACGTTTCAGTCGCGAATATAGTCCTCGGGATACGCCGTGAGCGCTGGCGTGGTTGAACCAAAATTTTCCATGCTGCATGTTAATATATGTCGCAGGCAAGCGTCTAATGATTTACATAACAATAAGCTCGGTTAGTTGTCTGTCGTCTCGTCGCACAAACGAATTTGACCCATTTCGTCTCTTGAGACGTGAACCGAAGCGGCCGCGAGGGCTGTACGCTTGACGTATTGGAGCTGCGCGGTCGAATTCAAGCCAGGCTGGGTTTGGTCGAACTTGCCCAATTGTTTTGGCGAGCCCGTCAAAGGCAAACTCATCATAAACAGTTATATTATTTTATTTGATAAATCAAATATTTAACCTATTTAAATAAAAACAATGAACTGAATGTTACAAGTGTTGAACTTTAATACTGATAATTTTATTATGATTTATAAAAAAAAGTCAGTAAATTATAGAATTAAAATACATTGAAATTTTGAAGATTCCATTTCTGCAATTTTTTTATTACAATTTTGGATGGTTGTTGTGTACAACCCGGTTAATAGACTCCCAAGATGAGTGCCTGTTTATCATATCATTACTTTTTAAGCAACAATTTAAATAAGTTTTATTAACTAAATTATTAAATTTTGTATAATTGGAAATTAAGATTTTCGCGATTTAATCGAGGCGAGAAATAAAAATTTCGCTTGTGTGACAAGTTTAAATTAAAGTTTTACTCGGTGGATTCCTAAAGATAAAAATTAAACTTTCATGAGTTTTCATTACGTAGATCCTTTCGAGTTCGGTTACAATCGTAATTTAAAAATTAACTCAAACGCAGCAAAATCGGGAAACGCCACTTAAACAACTCACTACGTGCGACTCTAAGACGGACGACGTCATCCTACGACGGTTTCCGCTTTGTACTGGACCAGCATAGAAGGTTTCTGATTCACGTCCCTCAAACCGAAAGATCGTTGAAGGAATTACCTTAGTAGGGGGTTGATAAAATCTGATATTATTCGAGCCCACCCCCTCTAGGAGCGTACAGACTTGTTGTGTATAAGGGTAATTTACTGACTGAACAGTAACAATTTTTTCGGAACATGTTTCATGTGGGTGACAATTGACGAGGTGACAAAGACGACGTTATTTATATGTATCATTACTAGGTGGAACTATAACCAAAACCTAGGTACTAAAACCATGCTACTAATGTTGGTATTCAAACTTATGCTCCACGGCAATCACACTGAAACCATGGAGTTATTTATAGTTTTATCGTTGGAAGTTGTGACTCGTAAACTTTGCCGCGGCCTGTAAACCGGAAGATGTAAATTTCGCGTACATCTTGCCGTAGACACTACATATGACCGAAGACTCCGAGAGAGAATAGACAATAGTACTCGAGTATGTGATGTGACAATGTGCGACATTAACAAGTGTTTTTTTTTTGAAATTTTTGCTTCAATCTCAAAAGCGTCATAAACTGTCACAGCTAAATTCGATGCTGCTAGTGCAACCGATCGCCGGTGCCGCGGAATCGTCTGCCGCCCACGGTCTTACCTCTTCATCAAACACGGAGCCAGTGGCTTACTTCGCTTAACTTAAAAACGCAATATCGAAATCATTTCGTCCGTGTCATCTGGTACCTTCTGTTAGGGTTGCCATACGCTCCGTATATACCGTACTAACAAAGCATTTCGGGATGGAATCCGCTATCACTACTTACCCGTCTGTGTCCGGTTTTTTTTTATTGAAGTATCTACGCGTAAAGATTCGGAACGACAGACGTGCGGGGGCGCTGTGGTCAGACTTGTTTTATAAAGAAAGACAATTGCATGATTTATCATTATAATTCTATAATAAAATGCGAAAAACCTGCTGATTATAAAAATCAGAAGGACCAAGAAAGGAAAATCTATACAAAATACAAACTTGTTTCTGGTGGATTATCTGTTGTACAGCGACTTAATTTCTTCCATTTGTTTTTGTTTTGCTGCTCGATTATCGATTATTTTACAATAATAAACAGTTACTACCTGTTTTTTTTGCTGTTTCGTAATTATAGATCAAACGTCCCTTATCAGCTCATAACAAATATTTGGCGACCGTACTTTTAGTTCGATATCGATGTTCTTGAAAACTCAATCCTCGCAACTTTGCATTTCTGTTTAATGTGATATTTAAACAATTCTCTATTGTTCAATCAGGTTAAGCATTATGGGAGGCACAAACAAAAAATTTGTCCGTACTTAAAATAGTTTCTCCGTACTTAACTCAGACGAGCACTTAGTGCACGATCGCAATGTGATCGTAGCGTCCTAGAGTGTGTACACTCTATGTGATAAGTGGAATTTGTGAGATGTGAGATTTTCAAAAAGTAATATAACATGCACTTTGAACTTATTTGTATTTAAATATTCCAGTAATGTATGACGAAACTACTTGAAGTATCGGAAACTGTTGACATATACGTTAAAATAATACATAGCTCGCTCGGTTTTGTTTGAACTTTAACAAAATTGTTGTCGCTTAAGGACCAGTTTGTACAGTTTCTCGCCCTTCACATCGACGGACTAACTGTCGAACAAATGTAGGAAATTTTCTAATCGTATAAGACTAAATACTTACTTGATCTACACGAAGGACGAGCTTCTGAGATATAATAAAATGAATATCAAGTAATATGAAAATAGCAAATTTATTCTATCACAGATGTTTTTGAGAAACATATGTCTGAATACTGGATTCGATTTACAAAAGTTTGATTCTTCATTTTCACCACTTTACAGGTGTCGTTGACGTGAAAAGGGGTATACAAAAGTTGCCCTTCATCGAACATTAAAAGAATGAAAATACATACTTTATGCTCAATATTATTTTACTCTCGTTTATAGCTTACAATGATACAGGGCTTCTATTTATTACTTTCAATATTTGCATTTTCAATCTAGAGCTGGCGGAATTAAAGGTTTGATATTTAGGATCGGCGTGTGCGAACACGGGCCAGGCTGGTTTATCATCAGACTCGCTTGTTCCTTCTAGGTGCAGCATTTCCTCGCATTCAGTCAGTTCTAACGATCACAGTCGACGTGCCTGGAACTATAGTGGGCTTTGTAACATCATTCAAATTCTGAGAAGACAGGGGCAACGCGTTTGACTTCACTGTGGGTTTATAGATTTATAGGAAATGAATTGTATACATTTTTATGGCAGAGATGTAACATAGACCACTTCTGCATTAATAGAATTTATATTTTTAAGTTGGAATATGCATAAAAGTGGATTTTGGTAAAAAATGTTACATGGAGACCATTTTACTTCCAGGTTCGTCAGTTTAGGTTTCTTACTAACGAAGGGTCGCGCCAAAAGTAAAAATATTATTCGTAAGGTACGAACGATTTGTCAAATCTTAGGGATTGCTTTTGCAAATTAGGTTATGCGATCCGCCTATACATCACGCGATCTTTCTTCGGTAGGTCGGTAAACTCACTTTCTGACGGCTACTGTGGCATAAGTAGTTGTTATAATGCTATAGCGGCATTAACTATTCCATTTTATTGCGAATAAAACGGTATATTACTTGTTGCTTCTTTTGTAGTTTTTTTTTTTTTTTGTATAAATATTTCACTTTTTCGCACAAATCGCAAGAAATGTCGAATATAAATGGCTGAAATTCTATAACTTGCTGGATCTGAAAATAATAATAGTAATAATTAATATTTTTGACGTGTTGTGTTGTATTTGGACGTTCTTTCTTCCCTTCGGCTTTTGGCTGTGTTTTGAATAAGGGTAACTTTATGACTGAGTATTTACGATCTTTTAACTTTATCCCATATACAAACAACCAATAAATCAATAAAACGTAATTTCAGGTTGAAGCTAAAACCAAAAAGGTAAGCAAGCCATGTTTACGTCGGCACAACGGCTAGCCCAAAAAAAAAACAATATTAGAACCGTCTGTGATGAATAAAAAAAAGTTTCTCGCGCCTTTTTTTTTCTGTCGTTCAGTTTTAAGCTTTTCATTGTTTAGTTAAGTGCGCACGAGGCGCGCTCATGACTATATTTTAATGAAGGGCAAAAAAATCAAACAATAATTCACTCCCGGCTATCCACTTGACTATGGTTTATGATGTCGGGCCACGCATGCCGATAGTTTATGGCCTCGGCTTTGAGAACGATCGTGACATTCATTCAAAATGGCTTCGGTTAAAAAAATCCATATGAATGGTTCTAAGCCTATACATAGCATAATATAATATACTTTAAAATTTATATATACTTTAATTAAACATTTACCAAAAATAACCATTCGGTCAGCGGTCGTGAAACGCGCGATTTCATTCTGATCTTTTCTGACCAATCTCTCTTGTCAGTTCGGAGTGATGTGGTATTCTTCTTGATCTCCACCTTTTAGATGGAGCCTAATCATTCGATAACGACTCTTTAAGAGATTTATCCCAAAAGTTTCATCATAGTTCGTTACAAACGCACAGCGTGTATTACGTAACGAATGAAAAGCATGGCCAAGCGTCTGATCTGCTCGCAAACTATAATGGTGTTCGAGAAAATGCCAAAGGAGTCTTCTACTTTTGACATAGCAACGAAACGTTTGCAGTTTGTTTTTCAGTTTGTTTTACAAAACAGTTCAATATGGGGCACGTGTTGTACCGCTATAGACTACAGAGACATGCGTCAGCGTTTGAATCACGATTAAAATAGAATTACTATAATCCCTTTCAATCGCGTTCACTACCGCATGTCCCCGAATGAAAATGATAAACGTTGTTTTTGGAACGAAGTATCTTAATATCGCCTATGGGAGGTGTTAGCTGGCAGAAATAGTCACGTAAGAAAAGAACCTTAGGGGGTATGCCCTTAGGGAGGGGTATACCCCCCCATTCTACTCGCACTGACTCTCTCTCTCTCTCTCTCTCTCTGTCTCGCTTTCTCTCTTTCTCTCTAACAGGCGCTAGTTAATTAAGCAAGTGTGGCGGCAGCCGCTCGCGGTGCGACGCTAAATCCATTTTTCAACATTTTCTTTAAAATGTCATATCTATTATTATATCGTGTTATATGCATTTGCAATGAATAATAATGTCACTGAGGTAATTATAATTATTATTCGATTTTTTTCGGTTCTGGGGATGGAATTTTAAGTTTTTAATTAACTCATACATATAGAACTGACATCTATTATATATTTCAAAAAGTAGAGAATTGACGAGTTTAACAAAGTTTTAAAGAATAATACAAAAAGGGATTGTGCTGTTTAGTGCTTTATTTACTGTTTATTTTTTATATAACTTATATTTCACAATTTTATACGCATTATATCCAATTTTAAGTAAATGAATATTTTCCTTAAGATATTATTTTGTATTTCACATTCAATTACTTTCGAATGTTGTTGATTTATTTCGCTACTACCGTTCTTTGAAATAACTTAATCTAAAGCCAAAAGAACTTCGATCCAAACGGGTGTCCCACGAAACCTGTCGTTTTTTCTACAAATGCCAAAGTAATGAAGAAAAACTACGGTAATTTCTTTTTTTCCATTATTAAAAATGGCTGGCATAATTACGATTTAGGTGCGCATTTTCGTTGGGAATGAGTCGAAAACGCGGGCGGCGCTCGATCGCACGATGACGTCACGATTCCCGTCGCGGGCGGGCGCGTCCATTCCTTCGCTGGTAGCTGGCGCTTTTACTCATTCATTTTGCTGAACGCATCTAGGCAGTTGCCAGAAATGAATAATAAATACTGTGCTGTGCCTCACTATTTTAATTCCGATGTAAAGATTTCGGAAAAGCTTTTTTTTTAAGAAGGCGAAAGATTCAAGATCTAGAAAAAAATGGATGACAGCTGTAGAGCTGTTTGATGCTTTTGTTTTTAGATTCGAACGCAACATTTTTAGGTCCTTCTCAATCAGCTCTTCATGCGAAGAGTTGATTCAAAAGGAGCTAAAGCTGTTACTTATATGGAATAAAGTTATTCATAATAAATTTTTGACTAGACCCACAACAGTACAACGTGCTAAATTAGTATTACGGTAAATTATAATAATTTTTTGTAAAAAATATTTGTATACTTACTACAAAAACAGATCAAAACATTTACACGATCACGCGACTTGTGGTTGCAGGCTCATCCGAAAGGTGAAGGCCTGACCCCTTACCAGGGCAAGAAGCGCTGCTTCGGCGAGTTCAAGTGCCCCAAATGCAAGCGCAAGTGGATGAGCGGCAACTCCTGGGCCAACTTCAGCCAACAGTGTATAAAATGCCACATCAACGTCTATCCCCACAAGCAGGTTGGTTGTGTATTGAACATTTCTTTTATTATTGCTAGCTATTATTTTGCTTCCATATATACTTCCAACAAGGTTGCGTTAAACGTTTAACACTACCATGGAGGGTGTATGAAAGCACTGTTGTGTTAAACGTTCAACGCTCCTGGAGAGGGGGAATAGTAAGAGACAGAGCGAGAGAGAATGAGTGGCACTCGAACGCATGCGCGTAGTATAGCTGTTACATAGTCCAGTCATTTTAGGCATTTTAAACCCCAATCTGGGGAAAAATTCCTAGTAGGCTAAATTTTTGTATACACCTTCATTTCGGTGATATTATGAAGATGTGAAAAATCGACATCGATATCGTGCCGGCTAAAAAAGTTACAAAGGTCAAAAGGTCACGAAAATCAGTTTTTTGCAAATATTTCGCAATCTATTGCTCGGAGGTCAATTGAGGTCATTATAAAAATTGTTCCTCATAAAATTATCTTTGTAACTTTTTTAGCCGGCACGATATCGATGTCGATTTTTCACATCTTCATAATATCACCAAAATAAAGGTGTATACAAAAATTCAGCCCACTAGGAATTTTTCTCCAGATGAAACCTAAAATGACTGAACTAACAGGTCAGCGCGAGCGTTAGCAGCGAGTTGCTTCTAATATTCTAATAGATTTGGATATTTTTCCACTCGAAAATATTAATTAAAAAATGCGATCAATTGTGAATTGTAAGCAACGTTAATAAAAGTTTGTCTTAAAGAAACAATATGAGTTCACTAAAAATCAATTTCTACCCCTTCCTATTTTTATTTCGACATTACGAAGTTTCACTTCTTCCGCGCGGAGGGACCCAACGCACTATTTTTTATTTAATTATTGACCGTACTATTTAGACATGTTATCTATCACAAGCTAAAGCAAATGAATGTGTTCCACGATTCATCCCCGCTCTGTCTGTAGGCACATATAACACAAATGTAGAAAGTAGTTGGAAAAATAAATAATTTTGTACGATAAATCTAATGATTCAGACCTTTCGATTGGCACACAAAGATATACGGAAAACATGATTTTTCGACGTTACATAGATTTATTATTGGTCGGGCGCGCCGCCGCCTACCAATAACAAAATCTATGGTAACATAATTCTCTTGACCCCAGTCTTTTAAATATACCTATATAATAAACAACTATTTTAAATTAATTTTTAATATATTAATAATGACACCATTTAATAGTATTATGAACAAAAAAACCATTTGAAATCTATTTATTTGTTTACATACTGATACAATTTAATTAAAAAAAAAATACTTAATTACAATTTGGAATAAATATAATTTGAAATCTGTTCTGTATAAAATCTAGCATATTCATCACATTGATCATATACCATTTTTATCAATATACTAACCATCATTTATGTCTCATATTACACAAAACATATGTTCATTAGAGCATAACTTGGAAAAGAAATAAAGTTACATAGTCCCTTTGAGTATTCTTCACTTCCCGCCCCGCCCCTTCCCCGCCCCTCTCTGACCCGACCGCGCGTCTCAGCCGCGGCAAATAGGAATCACTTATCACTTTCTAAATCAATGATGTTGTTTACATCGGTGGTTGTGTGTAGCACAACGCTCCGTGTCGCATCACACCGTTCCTGGATTGGCCTCCTGAGCTGCTTCACGCCGCGAGTGGTGCGCCCGCCCCCGTCTACGCATACAACGGGTATAAATGTTTATCTTTCGAAACCATAGCATTTCTAAGTATTTTAAGTCGTGCCTATTAATTTGGCCCCATGCAGATGCCCCATGTAGATTATTAATGTCACAGAATGTGTAAGGTTCGCTCGGAGCCCGGGCACACGAGTATCGAGGCGGCCGGTCGACCTGTTAAGATTTGAGCCGGCCTAAACACCACCAATTAATAATCAACTAAGATTTCCTCGTACTTTACATGTTTTATCAACACTTCAAATAACGGGTCGCATGGTCCCATGAACCCGACCTCGTGGCGGTGTAGATCAAAGCACCTACATATAATAGCTATTTGATCCACACAGCGATCAGGTCGGATTATCTTTACTACATAGCTACGTTGATGTATCATTCATAGTCATCCATCCATGTCAATCAATCATAGACGAAGTTATACCATAATCACGGCCATATTATCAATAACTAATAAGACAATTTTTAACTCTTTATTTTATAGAATTCTGAATAGGTTAGTTGACTTATACTAAAAATTTATATTTTGTTGGTGTAATGCATAATTCGACTTAGAGCCTCTTACACGATCTCCTTTTAAGCGGGCATTTATCAAAAAGTCACTTTTAAAATAAAAAGAAATTGCATTTCATGTCCTCCTATCAATGGTTGTTCGGGCTAAAAATCCGTCTAAAGGCAAACATGGAACGCAAAATTAATTTAAAAAGTGACTATTATGAAACTATTGGTATAGCGCAAGCGCAACCTAAGGAGCTAAGATAGAGTGGACTACAATCCGCGCGGCCGTCAGACTGCAAACGAATTATTATAAAGAGTCGTCGATGTACCGCGATGTATTTTATACGAAGCCTGCCTCGTCACAGCGTATGGTTAATGCGAAAATAATACAGTAGACCGGTTTCCGTGCCGGCAGCCAAGTATATCCGCGCTATCTGAAATTATGCAGCGTGCACATGGACGAGTTCATTTTCCACTACAACGTCAAGAGCCGAGCTGAAGCTGCAATAACGAGAAGTCGTCCACGGCGTGAACCGGAACTAGTACTTACTGCCTTGCCGCTAAATTAAGTCAGTTGCAATCCCAGCCAGCGCTTTGTGAACCATAAAAGTCTTTGCATCCGGGCCACACCGCTACAACCATTCCAAAACTTTTTTCACTTTGAAAAAGCTAGACTATCCCCGACTACAAATCGGAACCGTGACCGGTAGCGATATCGAAATTAAAAGCGAAACGGGGACCGTGACCGAGAACGGGGCCGGGTTTGAAATTAAGTGTTGGACAGAGATTAGACTGAAAAAAAAAATGGGCGCCATCGAAATGGGCAGTGGTATCGAGATCAGAGCTGTTGGGTTTGGAAATTGTTTTAAACTGATTTGCGCCCCAGGGCGAGTTGTTTCATCCGTGATTAAAGTTAAAAAAAACGACGATTGACTATTTGGTGTAATGAAAAACGGGTTGTTTCATCTAACCCACGATCAACTTTTGCGTAACTTTAACTGTTAATCCTAACTGTTCAAAACAGAGCGTTTAGCACCCGATGACGTGTAAGCTTAGGTTAGGTTAGGTTTAACGTGCAGTATATTATCGTTCTATAACAGTGCTGTGGTGGTAGCATTTGACGTGTTTTGCAAGTGGTTAATCGATTTTGAAATGGCATTATTTTCGTCATTGAGATATAATGATACGAGTTAATCAGATGATAAAACAATTTTAAGTTACATAGCTCTAAGACAAAAAAAAACTTTTAGAGAAAAAGAGTTAACTTCTTTTCATAGGTTGATTTCGAATTCATTGGCAGATTTCGAGTATCCAAAAATATTTCAAAACTACTTCCAACAGAACTAGATTCTGACTTAAAAAGAACTTCGTCCAAGTAAATATTTAAATTATATACCTATAGGTGTATAACATAAAAAATTATTGTGCATCATAGGATAATATTATAATAATATTCGGGATTATTTATTTATTAACAGGAAGTGTGCTGTAAGTTCAGTCCAAGAACAGATTTTAATAACTTCTATTAAATAATTATTTGTTCCATTATATCCACACTAGATCTAGGAGTAATACCAAAACCAATTAACTTTTGCCGCTAGAGTATATAATGACATAAATAGCACTCAAGCAATTTACCATGACACTAATAAAAACAATAGAATCTACATTTCACGTTTGAAAGTTCAAATTCTACATGAATATTGCAATTGAAAAAAAAAATCCCAACAAATTCTGGACAAATAATGTTACTTTAGCACTGGAAACAACTTTAATCTTAACTGTTCTATGAAACAACACAAGGTACAGCTTGGATTAAACACTTAACTGAAGATTAATTTAATTTTAACTTTATCTTGGTGATTCGTTTTGAAATGACTCAGCTCTAAGAGTGTAAAATTGAACAGCGCAGGCGATCACGGGAACAGTCGATGACGGTCGTTTGAAGGATAAGCTTGTAAGGAGTATCGGTTCTTTATTTCTTTAGGATTAAAACGGCAACGAAGGATAGGTTTAAAAACGGACATGAAGGAGAATATTCTACGTGCAGGCGGGCCAAGTCGCGGACGGCTAGCCAAAATTTGAGATAAGGAATAGATCACACTATGGAATAAACTAAGTATATTTTACAAATAAAGTTATTTCCAAACGTTTCGGAATTTCCTGACGTAAAATTTAAATTAAACAAGTATTTTTCTTAGCCCTGATTCCAGACTCGGTGCGTGTTTTCAAATATTTTTCTAATAGTTGTCTAACTGCATCTGATATGATTATTCTGAACCTTACCTGGGAATGTTAACTCCTAGATCTTTTAATTATGGATGTAAAACGCTGTACTGTGAAACATACTACTGAGGTATCTACTACCAAACGTCAACTATGGATCCATTAAAAATAATGTCTAATATTTAAAGGAGACTTTATACAATGAAACTAATTGCCTTTATTATATGCAACAAATACGGCATGAGACCTTCACTGTTTTAATGTGGGGCAATCGCGAAAAGAGGGCAAAAATCTGAAGAAACGAAAAAATACATTATTATATAGAAAGGGTTTTTAGAACATTCTAATTAAAGCACACTTTGTTAAAACTGGCTATAACGTATATTTTTATAATAAGATATGAGACATCACGAGTGTTTGTGAAATTACGTCATACATAGCAATAATCTTTTTTTTTTATTATTTTGTTTACATTGACCAAGAGCGCTCACGACTTATCTTAAAACAGAGAGCTATTGTTTGTGTTTATAAAATAAATGTCAATGAATCATGAGGCGGCGTTCATTGATGTTATGTCAACTATTCATTAGGATCATAGATAGTGTAAATAAATATAAGTTAGTTATTCAGACAGTTCTCGGTCAACTCGCTACTTTGAAATGCGCTGCGTTTCGGGTATTAATACTAATTTAAATATTAACCTTTTCAATATCATAAATTATTGTTTAATTTCGACAAGGGTCGCCTTAAAAAAATCTTATACACACCAAGGTGGTGGCACTCTAAAAAAGGGTCAAATTTTAAGCAACCAAAACCGATTAACTTGCATGGAACGAGTGGTGGATATTAGTGAAACAAGAGAGATATGTAAAGATCCTACCACGTGAAAATTTCTGGGCTCTGCCTACCCTTCTTGAAAATAGGCGTGAGCTTATAATACGATAATAATAATAATGTTTAATTTTTCTCTAAAATAGGCGTCCATTAACTACGTGTGGCGTTTAGGACCAGTGGAATCGAGCCGAATCTCACATATTTTTTTTTCACAAGAAACAGTGCGAAATTGCGAGACAACCGAGTTAAATTAACTAGAAGATGTTGTAGCATTGAAATATGGTTAATGCTGCATAATAATATTTATCGAGCTATCGATTTTCTGTGTGCAAGCGACAACGGCAGAGGCTAATTCAACGAGGCTGAAAAAGCAGATGATTTTACTGAAAATCACGTGGCCTCCACAATCACATGGGTTCCAGTAGTCACCCTTAAGTTCAGACATGTGTCCTCGTGGATTGAATAAGAATTAATTTTGAGAATTTTAGGGGTTCCTATTTAAGTATTTTATTCCATTTTCTCGCTGTATTTCTACATTATATTTTAGTAGTCTATAACTTAGACTACTTCTATAAGTCAGAACTCGACCGCTTGTAGTTGGTCAGTTTTTCGATGTTACCACAGAATATTGATGTAAGTCATATGTTAGCATGTGCTTGTTTATATTCTGTTTAGCGGAATAACCAGGAACCCGCGAAATAAAAGAGATCTTTTGTGTCAATAATCATGTGAGTACTGAGAATTAGGATATTGTGTACAATAATTTGATAATAATAATTAAATCATTACCCGACTTCGGCGAGAAAGAACACTAAAGGTCCGACACCTCTTGATGAAATTTTCATACCGTTCTAGTCTTCTAGCTTATTTCAGGTGTCACTTTGTGCTGAATATCAGACGTATATTAACATAGAAGCTGGAAAATGCTCATATAATTTCCGCAATAGCGGTCCGCAATAGCGGTTCATGTATTCTTGTATTTTTATGACATACATAGAACATGTCGTTACACCATTATTATATTACATGAGGGGTATTATACCTTAACCCCAATTCTGAGACAATGCCTGTTGAGACTTAAAATCTTATTAATTATCCTGACAAATCTTGACCGATAGGCAGTTTTCATGTTTCCCTTCACAATCAATGCAAGTGATAATTTATTATACCAAAAATAATTCATATTAAATCCATTAAAAAAATATGAATTACGAAATGGAGTAGTCACAATAGAGATTGTCAATTCATTGATTGACTCATCACAACAACTAAAGAGTTTTAATTTTAATGTATAGTAAGTGTATAAAATAAATACAATAAATAAAAAAAAAATCCCGCATATAAATAAAGTTAACGATGTAAAAATTCCAACCAAGTGGCCTTTTTCTTCTTTGTTGCGATACTCCCTATCATTTTTAATCCCTCTTTCAATTGTAGAACTTTCCAAGTGTGATAACATATAAGACATAAATGAGACTACAAATTTAACCAAATAGCTAATTATAATAACAAAATAGCTGTAATTATTTTAAAAACCGTTGCACTTCACCATTTTTTCTCAAATAAAGAGAATTGAAGAATAACGTGTACAACGCCGTAAACGTGATAAATGAAATTTCTAAATAACTCTTCACGGATATAATCAGTCTCAGAACCCAATCACAAATATAAATCACAAATCGCGTGATACCTCAAGTGTTCTTGTATAGCATCTAAGGCATGCATGTATAACGCGCGCATGCGCTACACTATCTTGTTGTATCGCTTTTATCGTTGTGTACACGTAGCCCTCTTTTGCTCTGCTCTCTTGGCGTCCGACTGTACTCTCTTTCTCCTTCTCTCTACGTTATGCTTTTCTTCTTTCTCGTGTAACGAAATGTGCCTAAATGTGACGCTTTCTTAAATTTTTCTCTCGATTCTCGTCCAGTTACAGAATATCGAATGGCCGCCCAAAAAGCCTACACTTCAAAAAACTTTCGTATTTATCTTCGGATTTCATAAACATTGGAATCCAAAAAAAAAAAGGAAAATGAATGCTATATAAGATTCTTTTCAATGTCAAAGATCGTAAGTGTGCTTGTTTTATGTTGGTTGAATTAACTTTATAAAATGCAAAGACATTCAACTTAGAGAATTTAATTCAATGCGGGGTGCACTTATGATATTGAATGAATCTTTATTGCTTCCATCAGCGTTCAATATGTATTGATTGTAATGCGAGAGGAATTTGTTCCAATAAACTTTCTGATGATTCAGACTCAGAATACTACTTCTACTAGTATCATTAGTCATCCATCAAATTTTTTTGTTCGAATGTATTTTTCGCTCATATCTAACATTCGCAGTATTTAAACGTACGTCATTGAAAAATCAAAAAGCACAGAACAATAGTACCTAGTTAAATAAGAAATAACAATAATATGAACTGTATATATATATATATATATTTTTCTTACAAGATACTAATGTTATGAATTAACGAGCTTATAAAACTATTTCAGCGACCCATTGAGAAGCCAGACGGACTGGATGTCAGCGATCAATCCAAGATCCACCCCCAACAGCTTTGCCAGAAGTGCCGCACCCTGGGCTTCTACTGCCGCAGGGACTACTGACCAGATGGGGCAAAATCAGACCTGGCACTAAAAATTAACGACATCTCTCGCATCCGCTAAAACGTCTTCAACATTGTGATACATAAAAAAGCGTTGAGTAAACATAAGGTTTTGGTAATTTTGGTAATACAGATCTAAATTTCGGAATTAATTTCATGCTAATATTATTTTTTATTTCTTTTGAGTGTTTATTAGCCCACATAAAGTGGACCATACAAATTAAATATGATAGAATAACATAACATGAATCTTAATTTAAGTCAGGTGCCTAACTTAAGATGCGTTATGTTAATACAGGTTCATGTAGGTTTCTCTAAGTTAATATACACAATATAATAAATAAATATTAATCAGTTTCATAAGGCATTGCAAAGCATTGAAACAATCTGTGTTCTTGTCAGTAAATAATACTTTTGACATTGCTGTTCGACGTTTGCGTATGTAAGAGTGACTGTTGTTAATTTTAGATACTGAAAATTTTACAGTGATTTTCAATATTCCTATAGGTATTTGTTGATTTCTGTAAAAGGCTATGGACTTTGATATTCAAAAACATTTGGAAGAACTCTATTTAATCGCACTTTACAACGGAAACTATATATATGTATATATTTATTAATTTTCTAAACTTACCTGAAAATCTTTTTTCGATATCAATTAATTTGAGTTTATATAAAACACAACGTCAACACCAGCGTTGTTATACGTCAAAATGACGTCGCGTCATAGAATCGTGCATAACCGGCGTCGGTTTGGTAAGTTTAAACTCATATATCGGACATCTGATTTCTTTAAGACAAAAATTGCGCACAACTATAACAAAAACATAATTAAGCTATTGTCAAGCTAAAGCGAAAAAGCGAAAGTCTAAACACAAACGTCAGCAACTATTTGATAATTTTAGCATTCGTAAATCAATCTGGCAATGCATAGAGCCCCGTATCGTGTCTATTTATAATAATGATTTATACGTATAAGTCGATGATTTATTTAATAGCCATTAGGTGGCAAACGATATTTAAAAAAATGATTTTTTTTTTGTCAAATAATTGTTTCAGAAAGCGGTGTATTTAGTCAGGCATTTATTCATTTATTTCATTATTTTATATTGCATCTATATAAATTGTAATATATGTATTTTTTTTCAAACAAAACTATTTGTCTCGGTATGTGTCATAAAACATTCCGATTGAAGTCTTTCAATAGACACGGCACAACCATTTCTTCCAAGTGTTTTTGAGCCCATGAAACTTTCTGCTAAAAAAATTGAAATGTCGATGTAACGGCCACGAAAAGGAACACGACAATAAACTTTGCGACAGTCACGAGAGAGACGACATCTTTAAAATATCGATCAATAATCTATTCGATACAACTCGATTCAACAAGCAAAAATAAAATACGTATTTGTATTTTTATTGCTACCGATGGCATCTATTCGTCCATCTGATGTGTCTGTCCTTAAACACAAAATATTTTATAAAGTAGTAAACGTACCTAGTTTTTGAAAACAAAATAGAAAAAACTCTCCATGTCGCAATGGCCTACGATAATTAGTATACACATCTATGTGTTATTGCTAGTTCACGTTTACAAAGCTATCGTATTATGTATTATCATTTGGGCTATATTCGTTTACAAGGATACATTTGATTCGAATCTCAAAATAAGTTTATTTATGAGCACTATAACAAAACAGTGCTTAGGTGAAACCGTTGAAAAGTTGATCGATAATAAGTAAAAAGTACATAAGAAAAATCAACAAAACAAAAAAAGCATCAATATTTTATTAACTATATCTCAAATTCGAACACCGCTTTTTTTTTATGTTGTATTCGTTGACATTCTTAACCCTTGGCTAGGTTTAGCCTAAGATAGGACCAATGTACATACAGAAACGTGAATTGCTAAAATGATATAGCCCGACTTAAACTACAGCTTTTGTAATCGAATAAACATCTATTTGGACACGCTTTGCGATTAATTGGCGTTATCGAGAAACAAAAAAATATATATTTCAGTTTCATGATTACTAACATGAAGAATTTAAAACGGAACACCGTTATTTCCTTTGGCTTAGTTATTTTCTTTATACTGCAAAAGCATAGTTTGGATATTTGTCTAACACATATTTTTAATTTCATGCATTGACGTGGCAGAACATGGAAAACGAACTATATTTTTCTATCAGATAGTTATCAATCGCTATTTCGCGGTCGTTACATCAATTTGTAGTTTGTAAGAGAATATTCCATATACCATTTTGGACCTCAAGAGTTGTTATCAAAATTTTAAATTCTAAATTTATTACGATATATAACTATTGGAGTAATAAGCACGAAATATTATTAGATATCCACATGTACCAACTCTTGTCTAATTTTAAGAGACTTCCGAGTCTAGTTTTTTTCTTATACTATATTATTCCTAGTAAACAGAGTGAAGGAAACAGTTTTTTTATACACAAATAAAATATGTTTAAGTAGCGATTATCAGAAAAGTGTTTTATCGTTGCAAATATATATATAGAGTTTCGGATGTATATTTCAATTTATTTTTTTTGGTGATTATTGATGTATTTTTCATTGTAAATTATGGACGATCTGTTTTATCTCCTAAAGGCAACTTACTTACTTATTTTAATTTAATGAATAATATCACGATAATTCACGTAACGTTTGCACATTTTTAACATTTGTCTATGCCATCAAAAACTTAACCTTCAGCTATCATTTATTAACGTCTTATAACAATAAGTACTAAAAAACGTTTTGGAATTTTGCAATTTAATTCAATGCTTATCAACATTTGTCTTCACATTTCTATGTTAATCCTAATTTATGTAAGTAAACATGCTGAATCTATGGTGCTGTGTGCTATTGGTTGGCCACTTAATCTTTAAGTGTAAAGTAGCTGAACTAATCAAGAACTTAATCTGCGTCCTCAAAGTCAGCCCTCGGACATTTTTGGCACTTTTAATGTCAATCAATTACAATTTTTTAGCTTGAATTTGGGAGATAATAATTACGTGAGCTCGAAGTGGGTGGGTCTGGCAAAGTTCCGCCAGTTCTTTTCTATGGAGGGGGGGGGGGGGTCTGGTAAATCTCGCGTCAACTTGAAGAGATAGAGATTACATTAACATTTTGTACTATTTGTCTTTACAAAACATGTTTGGTAAATGCAGAAGAAATTTAATTGGTTGATAAGTATGAGGAAAATTTCTCGGAATTGGGGCAGGAAGGGGAGGGAGACATCCTCATCTTACCAAATCTCACGAAAAGACAGAGTCTGAATTTTTTAAAAGTATTCATACAATTTAAAATCAGTTTTTGCTTACGAGGGCTGGCCGACGCGTATGCCTACATACGTTTTCCTCATCGACTGAAATATACTATGTACATATTTGATTGAAAGATACTTGTTTCTGTGAAACTGTAGGTGCCTAACGCAGTCAAGGATCGATGAGTTGGCTTTCAAAAGCGAAATGCAGCAATAGGACTTCAGCGGGAGACCGCTTGTCTGTCGTCGGTATTGAAAACTTTTTCTATCGGTCGAAATTCATTCCTTAAATGTGCTCATGGAGCGATTTACAATCAAGATCAACAGCCAATCGCCCTAACTTCAGGCGACGCCTAGAGACAGACGCTTAAATATTTAGGTCCAAAGCAGAGCCAAAAACGCAGAGATCGTTTAGATGTTCCTGAGTAGTAATCTCCTAGCTAGGAGATTACTACATATTTAGTGCAATTGGCTGCAAAAAAAAAATCGATTTCTTCCTGAACAAACATTTACTAAGAAATAATTTAAAAAATGTTTTTTTTTTTTTTTACATATGAAACTAAATAAAAGTGTATAACTTCAACAATAATAAAATGTTGCATATTCGACCTAAGACATTAAAAATCCTCATGGTATTTACATCTCAAATTTTATAAAGCATAAAAAAATGTGTTCGCCTTTAAGATTTAACTCTTCGATTGAGTATTCAACGTAAACTTACCGTGTAGGTCATCAAAATGTATTTTTTTTGATATTAGAATAGGGTCGGTGTGCTGTAAATGTTTTCATGTTTTGATATCGCGTAAGTCTTAAGAGGAACCGTGTCTAATGTTTCGTAAAAACTAATCCTTCACCTGTTTTTATTGTCTTTAGTTACGTAAAGTTACTTTATAATTTTTTTTAATATGCTCTTATTCTTGTTACATTCAATTTCGACATGAAAATTTTGCATTTTCGTATAAATATTCACAATCGTCGTGATTTTTTCGGTTCAGACAAGAATCACAAAATTCACTAAATACAATACAATAGTTTTAAGAGCGTCTTCAATTAAACGACGAACATAAAAATAGCATTCAAATAACTGCTTTGGTTTTATAGAAATGCGGTCATATATATATAAACGGATTTTAATGTAACACAACATATTTAACCGTTATGTAATACCCATTATATAATTAGTGGTTGTTCCTTTACTTATTTTGTGTATACGTAGTTCTGTACGTTTTTCTTTATTCATATCATAAAAACAGCAAATAACCTAATTGTCCGTCTTTCTATAAAGTACATTATTCTGCTTATGAAACTGTGACATGATTGTTTTTTTTGTTACGAGACAATTCTTTTTAAACTAAATTCTTTAACCGTAAGCGAATGTAACAGGTATAAGAGTTTCAATCTGAAGCAGAAAACTAAACACTTTTGAACATTTCAAATTTAAGTAAAGAGGTTAACAAACCAATTTACTTTTCACATTTATATTTTCTATAATAATTGAAATTTATCTATAGGTCACATTCACATATACATACTGTCGTATTCGTCACTTATATCTAATCTAATCTAAAGTCAACAATCGAAAATACAATAGAGATAAACAATTGGGTGAATACAGTTTAGATTTCTGCCAAAGATTATATAGGAAATAAGTCGCTTATAAAAAATGTAATTTCATGTATTTTGTACGTTTATAATCATTAAAATTCAGTATATGCATATTTTCTTTAATTTGAATCCCTTTTCATTTGGTTTATAGGTAATTTTCTATAAATTATTTGCCCTAATCTAAAAAAAAATACATTCAACTAAAATACTCACCGAACACTCAAGTTTTCCATAACACAGTTTAATAATAAATGTAATGGAACTGTACTTTAAATACAAATCAAATAATTTAC
This sequence comes from Eumeta japonica, assembly GCA_005406025.1. Lineage (NCBI taxonomy): Eukaryota > Metazoa > Arthropoda > Insecta > Lepidoptera > Psychidae > Eumeta > Eumeta japonica. The sequence continues at coordinate 118,217 of BGZK01000689.1, forward strand.
TTTGCATATGATTTATGTAAATATTTTTTTCTTAGAAGGATACCACGTCGAATACAGGATATTAACGATAATCGCCTTTACATGTTTTGAACCAACAAAAGGTACGCAAAAACGTCGTTAACGAGACCCCGTTTATTACAAACTAAAACAGCGCCACGGCAGTATAAAAAGCGCCTTCAGGTTCAAACTCGCCATACAAGAAACTGATTTCAATACGTAAATTCCCTCGGAGAACTAAAAAACAAAATGGCGTTGGCGGTAAAAATCACAGCTATCATTCTGATCGTTTGCTTCGTCGCTCTTTTCGACTGTGAACCCGTCGATGATCACGCACAACCGGAGCTCCAAGTCATGGAGGTGAAGAGCGTCCACAAAAGATCGCTGGACCACGAGGACGGCGACGGCAACGATGCCATGATCCAACCGGCCCTAGAGAACGCGTACGACCACAGGATCAGGGTGCTCCCGGGGTTCCTGCATTGAGTTTCACTGACGACTGACCGCGGCTAAAGGATAATGTGCAATAATTCGCCTTTAAGTTAGACCTTATCGTTTTTATTTTTATGTACGTATGTAAAAAGGCTTAATCATTTATTTCTGTGTTTTTTTTTTGCAAAGATATATCTGTGTCTATTTCTATTCTAGAAGTTTCCCGAAATCAGTTCAATATAAGAATGAACTGACTTTAAACAAAAGTTCTAAAAGCATTGAAAATCCTTAAATAATTATTCTATGACATTCCTAAAGTCAAACGTAACTATCTCCCTAGATGGAATTAGATACAATAAAATGGCCACTTGTAAGAGTGACAGAAATGACACACCGAAGGCAGACCAATGAAATTAGCAAATATTTATTTTCTTATATGAAACAAGCGTGCAAGGTCTTGCCATAGGATCAGAAGTGGTGAGTGTATATACAATATGTTGGCGCCCATATTTAAACCATCTTCAGGACAGATATGTAATATAATTTTAAGCCTAAAAAAGATTTAAAAAAAAATGCATCGCCTTTCTTAACCGTATTTTTAATAAATTCTTCTAGTGTTTGAGCGCACGGCCCACGGAAAGCGGAGAAAACCTTAAAAAACCATATTCAGAGCCTACGGCTTAATTTTCTATTTTTTAAGCATGATTCCCGAACGGAAAGGATTTGTTGGTTAGTCCGAAAAAAATTATATCCCTTTGACCCGGCGAAGGTAACGTAGCTTTCGAAATTACACGTTAGTCTTGGATCCTTTTGAAATTAGATTTGCTTTGAAAGCGGACGTCGGGAAAAGCTCAATGACACTTTTCTCGCTGATATCGGTTCACTGGGAGCCGAGATATCGCGGGTTAAAGTTTTCCCCTCTTATCCCCACCCAAATTACCTCATGAAACCTCCTGCTCGCCCCCATTCTAGGGGTTTTTCACCTCTCCCCCTTTATACCTAAACCTTTCAAAAATTGAAGCAAGCCTGTCGAGTTTGGTGTCTTTCGACTCGGTTTTCGACCGAAATTTTTTTGGTCACTATGGATTTTCAAATTTTGTACTAGGAACGGCCCTACTATATAAAATTACCTAAAAACGATTTATTAAATTGTAAAAAGCCATGCAGTCAAAAAATAGCTCGATTGCTTTGTCGAGGGCTTTCTATTAAAGAACGAAACGCTCAGCAGGAGTGAAGTCGTGAACTCTTTTAGACCATTAGAAAATTTAGACTTTTTCCGAAAATTTTAATATTGCATAACCCGAATCTCTCTCTGCTGAACAAATTGACACAAAATCTCAACTAGAGTACTCAACAGAGAACAAAAGTAATAGCATTTATATTGAATTAAATTGATATTTTGAAGTAAAATTACCTTATAATTGACTTTTCCAGTATTATTTGAGTTATTACATATGATTTTATTATTTTGGCTTTCAAATTGAAATAGGGCAGTTTTATTTTTCATTATTAAACATAAAGTACCATTAGATAAATCTTATGTCTGATACATCCCTTCGCGGGAAAGTAATGAGCAAACGATTTTCGAATAAAAATGAACGGGAAGGTCTAGGAGGCGATGTCACAGCGTAACGAAATGCCCGTAAAATGGGGCGTAAAGGGAACGACATCAAGGTCGGAGTTTGGCTTCCTGCAAAACAAAATAAGGAGCCTTCCAAAAGACTACGGCTAAATGACCACCAATCCTGATTTCTTCTGGTGGCGGGGCAGACGAGAAAGTAACTGTTGGTCTGGCGCAGCTGGTGGCGATTCAGCTAAACAAAAAACCAAAACCGCCCGCTTCATGCAGGCTCATCCAGAGAATGGTTTCGCGCACTTAATCTGTCAAAACCACCATAATTATCCTGGACAGTGGCGTTAACGTCGAGGAGGACCAATCACTCATTGATGAAAGCGTCACAACTGCAGTGATTACGGTTGGGACAGCAGAATTGGCGTCTTGACAGAGTACTTCGGGGGAGAAAAGTCAATCGGCCCATGCTACAACTAAATGGGTCTGCTCTAAAATACAGGATGGATCGTCTTTTCCAAAGTGCGGTCGATGTGGCGCCATGCACTCTACTCTACTGGATAGAGCGCAGGAATAGAAAGTGGTTCGGGGTGTAACATTCTCGGACCGTCTTCTAAATACGGATCTGCGGTGATAGATGATTGCCGAAATGCGGACATGATTGGAAGGCATCGTAGATGCTGCAAACAACAAAGACGATATTCTGAAACTTTCTAGTCGAGGAATATATGAGAAGATCTACGAACGGGCTGCACCGGATGTCCGGACGACGAGCTGGAAGTGGTTTTTCTCAATTCAGGATAAGGAGAGGATATGGAACGGTGTCTACAGAGGAATTAGGAACACCGGAAAAAATCGAGAAGATATATTACTCAAAGAAGATTGGGGGCGAACTTACAGGCAGGAAGCAGCAAAGTTCCTGGCAAATACCTGCTTCCCTGATGACCGAGTGGACACATCAATCTCCACTCGGTCCACACATCTTTTTCTGAGTTCTGTATGAATCGGACTCTCAAGTCTACAGAACTCAGAAGATGAACCAATGAGAATAATTATCCACCGGAAACTTTGAATATCTTGGCCGGGGCGGACCCTCCTTTTACCGAGGCCAAAATAAAATGGCTTTAAAATGGCTTCAATTCTATAGATGCCTCCGAGGTTGACGGATTCACCTTGGACATCTGCCAGGCTACCGTCTTGCGAGACCTGGGATTGTTCCTGGCCTTGGCAAATAAATGCTTACGGTTGGGATACTTCCCTTGAACGTAGAAAGGGACAGCCATAAAGGTGACTTTAAAATCGGATAAGGACGATTATTCCCTTCCGTAGTCTTATCGTCCCATAGACCTCCCTGTAATAAGTGAAACCATGAAAAGGATGCTGGTCTGGTGTGTCTAATGGAAAACTTGCTGCCGAAGCTACAGACGATACACTATGGTTTCATACCACAACGCGGTACGGAATACTGCATGTATGATCTGATGACATCAGATCTCATGTTGACTATCGTACATAAACAAAGTAGTCAAATTTCTTGATAGACCATTCGTTCGACTCTTTTACCTCCTCCTCATAAATGTAATGTATTTAGTATTACGTTTGCTTCAAAAACCGTGACCTTGGTCTTGATTACATTTACTTTCAACCCCCTTTCCTCGGCATGATTGATTTGAATTTCACATGACGTTGACGCTTGCATCAATACTAATACTTGTATTAGTTTTGATCATTGGCGTACAGCTAAAAGCAGGCATTTAAGGGTTAACTTGCCCACTCTTAGTCTATATTCACACTCTTTCAAATCATACAATCAACTATTCATGAAGAAATTGACAACTCTTATGACGCTATACACAACCATATCCGACACCTCTACGGTTATCCAATTAAGTCAGTCAACCAATCGTATTTATTGGACGCAAATACTGGAGTTTCTGTCAATGTTGGGATAATCCGTTCAGTCAATCAGTAGGAATAATTGTCTGTTATTTTTGAGTATGGTTCGTCATCCGTACTACACGTTAATATCGAATTCTACAAATCGTTACTCTCCACAGTTCATAACTTTTCCTCACGAGAATACAAAAAACCTTTTGATACTCGAATATAAATTTCTCTGTAAAGTTTCACAACATCATATCCACTTTTGTAATTAGGCTTGTACATCCTAGATCTTATTTTATTTATATTTCTGTAATGTATTATGTATATCTATAATGTAATGTAGAAAGACCGGAACAATCTTGAGACATAGAGCATGAATATGATTAGAAATGACTTCGCATGTCTAAGAATGAAGAAAAGAATTACGACAATTATGACAGAAGTGGATGTTTTTCGATGAGAAATTTAAACCAGTGGCAAGCAACTGGAACAGGAGTATTTGGACGAAATTGAAAGTAAATTAGCGCGGAATAAATTATTTGTGTGCGATGAAAAACAAGACTTGAAAAGATGAAGGGAAGAGTGTCAGCTATGATAAAGTGACGTCAAAGGTTCAGAAAGGTGGAGTAAAAAGCAAAAGTTTAGTATCAAATGCATTATAAGTACTGAAAAAGCGGTAAGGTGTCTCATAATATACCTATGTTGAAAACGTAGGGAAGGCTCTATAAAAGGCAAAAAATGACAGCAATACGTAGAAGATTTTCACCTGTTGTCTCCTTAGAGTCATTAGCAAACTGTATGTCAAAACTATATATGAAAAGATTGTACATGAAACAGAATGTAAGATTTCGCATGTACCAAAACAATTTTGAAACAGGATGGGATTATGAGAAACATTGAAGAGAAATATTTTGCCAATAACTATATAGATTCGGAGTATTTCATACATTTGGTAAAAAACTTACATGGAGAGGAAAAACTTAAAAAAAGTTTACCCATGTAGTGTGGACAACTTATAGGAAAGAGCAAGGATATTGCATTTCTGTGTGGATATTCTAGAATCAATCAGAAGAGTTTATAGTCATAAAAAATAATGTATTGATTTAGTTATAATAATATATTTTATTAAGCATGGTGCAATAAAACCGCAACCTTTGCTTTATATTTTTATAACATAGATAGATATTTTTTACATACATATAGAAATATATTTTCTATAGCCATTTTCTAGTTTAAAAACACTACAAATGTAGTATAAATGCCTATAAAAATTAGTACATTTTCTTTATAATGAAGACCCAGAGAATCTATATCAAAATAATATTTTTATGTTTTATTTCAAAACTTATATCTTATTCTAAACATAAAATAATACGAGTAATTCTATCAATTTAGAAATCGGTCTTAGGAGCCTTGTCCATGTATGCTTTGACCTGCGGGATGGCCACCACTTTGTCTGCCACTTTCTTGATGTTCACGTACTTCTCTTCAAGGTCCGGCATGCGCAACATTACCTTCATGTAATCTATCATGCCTGCCAAGACGAAATCACCCCAAGTCAACTGAAATATCAAAAGCGAGGGTTGAAAATTATTATAAATCACGGAAGGGACGTTATTATATACTACTACCATTCTATCGGCCGCTGAACATGGCCCTGCTCGAAATTTTAATTGGGGTTAGTTGTTCTGGCATATGATATAGTGCGTGACCCTGAACGACCCCTATTCAGAATCATATGTGCAAAACGAAAAATATTTTTCTGTCTAATAATTAGATTGACATTAATTAAAACAACCTTGCTACAATTGGTACTGTAAACGAAAAGCTGAAGGAAAGTGTCTGTTATCAAGTAACGATTGTAATTCAATAACATGTGAGAAATAATTAGGGGTTTCCTTTTAAAAGCGTTAGATCGCTATTTATTTTTTTATAGTCAACTGTTATACACATTTCTTGGTTTTCAATCAAACTCATTGTGATTACTAAGAAGTATTACTTCTCATGGAGGATGTCAATTTTCTGAATAGCCCCTTGATAACTGAACATCTTTTTATATTCAATACTTTATATTACATTCAGTAATAAATATTACAGTGGTTATTACTACAGTAAAAACATTAGGTTATCGTTTATTAATTGAAATATTAAACTGAATACAGAATGCTGTACAATACTTAATACTTAAATTATACGGAATTCATAAGTTAGAGCTAATACTGATTTGTTTAACACTACCTAGGAATGCAACACATTTTTTATATTATTTCTTTGCTATAGCACAATATTCCAAAAGGCTCAATAAAAACATAAAATTTTAAATAACAATTTATTAAGTGTTATATGTGGTATTAAAGTTGGACTTGAATATAATCACAATGCATTTATAGAAATATTCAAATTAGAAACAACGCAGAAGGTTCAAAAAGAAATTTCCCACGCATTCTCAGCAATGAACTTTTCAGGACAATAAGTGATATTATATTTGATGAAGCAAATGGCAAATTTATACATACAACATACTCTAAGATCTTATCAGAAATAGTGTTTTTGGTGTCCAAGGTCAATAAACATTTAAATATTTATCCTACATTTCATGTACACCACGAAAAACATATAAACGTGGTTTATCTTAAAGTGAATAATGTCAATTGAAAATATAGGGTTTCATCAACTAACTATATGAATTTCAATTAATAAATTAACTTGCCGCATTGAACTTTTTTACTTTATGATAGGCTCCTCTTTGTAATGACACAGTGAAGCAATAAACTCATATATACATTTTTACAATAACTACTCAAATGTAACCTCATGTAAGAAATTAGACTAAAAGCAATGAGACATTGACTTAAAGTATATATCAGCGAATATTCTAAATCACCAAACAGAAAAAGAGACGTGAGGGAGGGTATGTGTATTTTATAAGAATTGAGCATGCAAATCAAAAGTGAATTTCACTTTACCTTGCCTAATGCAAGATGGCCGTTGTTGTCAGCAATAATGGAATCCAGTTTCTTCAACAGAGGGGGGTACACAGCACTGGAGTCCTTGAACTTCTTCTCTTTCAAGACTTCGTCTTCTTCATAGTGAGCAACGGCCGCTTCTACGTTTTTTAAACAAAAATACAAAAATTTTATTACTTACAAAGGAGTTTATACGAAAAACATTCAATAAGAGATGAAAATGAATATGTTGTCGGTAACTTTTATTAAATGTAGGTAAACTTTATTTAATTTTTAGACGTAGTCGCCTTTTAGTATAATATACTTGGCATATCGTTCTTTTAAGCTTAAAATTCCATTGTTAATAAACTTTTCATCCTGAAAACTTAAAAATTCCTGTAGTGCAGCTGCTACTGCATCATCATCTCCGAATCTCTGTCTTTTCAGTTATAACTTGGAAATAGGTAGAAATGACTAGGGGCAAGATCACGTGAATATGGAGGTTCCTTCAGAATTTCGTATCTTGATGGAATAAAACTTTTTGCTTGTTTACCTTGCCCCTTCTTTCGAATTTCGCTCCGTAGTTTTTTTATTTGCTCTGCATAGAAAGAGCCACTAACAGTAGCTCCACGGTCGAGATATTCTATCACGACCACTCCTTTACTACCCAGACAAGCGAGCCCACGATTTTTCCCACAGAACAATTCGCCGTAAAATTCTTACGGGCTAGAGATAATAGTATATTCCAAGTCATAGACTGTAATTTTGTTTCTGTATCGTGAAGCCACGTTTCATCCAAAGTTGTAAATCGACTAAAAAACTATCGGGATCTTGTTGTAGCAGTCCCAAGTCCCAATACTATGCGTACTAGCAATCGAACTTATTGTGTCTTAGGCCATAAAACGTACCACGACACGAGGATCTGCTTAAACAAGTGTTTCGATTTTTGTAGCATTTATTCGGTCACGACCGTTGTTGGGCGACCCGAGCCAGAGTATCTTTGGTGGATATTCTTCCACGTTCACATTCAACCCATCAACTGGCAACTGTAGGTGAAACGGTGAAACATTTGCTTTTAAATTATCCTGTAAGTCTCTATTAACTCATTTTGTGGTAAAATTTTTCAAGCACAAATACTTAATAATCGTTCGCAATTCCATTTTTTTCATTTTCGAGAACACGCTAGGATAGACTGAGAACAAAATATTTCCATTTTTAATAAATAAAAGATGTTTAAATTGTATCATTTTTCTAATCTAATTCAAATTCTAGTCTTACCACCCAGTATTTACTATTTTTAGTTTCAAAAAGTTTGTACCTCATTCTCACTTTATAGTGGACGCTTCTCGTAGCTATGAACAGTATAAAAATTCTTCATCTTTACAAAACATTTAATTATGTATTTAAATACTAATAATAATGATAATAACACAGACATTAACACATGTAGTGTTTATTGAAACCTATTAACGCAATACGAACAATTATGGTAGTAAAACCATGCTGTGGTCTACTTGGCTGCAGCATGAAAATGCACCGATCAGGTACCACACTCATATGGAAAACTGATATGAAGAAACGCTTCCGCTGATGCCTTGCGTCCAGTGAGTGAAAGTGCCGTCGGCCCACTTCTTCCTCCATCACCCCATGTAATTGATAGAAATCAATCAAAATCGTAGAATAAAACCGATAAAATTAAAGTTCACCTTTTAAGAAAATGTGCTTAATGATAATAAATAAAATATTGTTATACTATTGCAATTAGGTAAGTACTGTGTTTGCTGAATAGTCTTACATTTTTACAAATAAAAAGCTTACTTTAATACAGATATAATACTGTTAGCATTAAAGAAACTAACTAAGTCTGATGTCATTGACGAAATCCACCATCTGGTCGATGAGTAGGTCTTCCTCGGGAGTGGCGCCGGAGATCCCGTACTTGCGGCCCAGGTACCGAGAGATAGCTACACTCTGGGCATATTGCTTTCCGTCGATTTCGAGGGTTGGTAATTCACCAAACAATGTTTCTAGAACATTCAAAAATTTGCGAATATATTATTATTATCAAAAACTAACATATAGAGATAGGGATATAAAATGTTAAAAACAGAACTTACACTTGTACATAGTAACCATCAACATTTTGCACTACACATGGAAAAATAATAAAAATATAATATTGATAACAATTATTATGGCGATAACAGTTATTCCCTTATCATGGCGATGAAAAGTACAAGCCTCTTGTACATAAATAAAATTACGAGACGCAAGTTTTGAAATCTGACAAAAATCTGATTCAAACATCAATTGTTGATGGTTTTTACCCCATTAGGCAGTTTTATTGTTTTACTCTATCCTATTATCTCTCTTATTGTTGGCTTCGTAAATGGATATGTAACAAATTCAGTGCTATGCTGATGACGCCACTGGTAACAAACTATCTAACAAACTAACTTGTCTTAGAAAAATAACGAATAACGTAGAAACTAGCTTACTCTGAAATAAGATGTCTCTAGAAATGGTCGTCAAATAGAAACAGCTTCTGTTCTATAATTTGTAGATAGTTAGTTCTCTTATATCAAGGCTTTGCGTTGATATACTACACGGGGACATAATGGGCATTATTCAGTTTCGTAGTTAATTAGAGGGTTAAAAAACTTCTGGTACTTAATATTAACTACAATAAGACTATATTTCCGTTAAAATAACTACTTTCAACTGTAAAAAGTTTAGGTACCACCACAAATGGGATACTATTTTTATTTCTATGCTGGAGTACCTCGATACCCAGCATACGTTACGCACAGTTAACTGTATACGGATCATTTCAAACTGTTTGAATTTACCCACTATTTGAAAAGAGAAATGACTGCCTTTTGTAGAATTAACCAAGGAAGTGTATTATCTAACCTGACCAATAAGTTCCACTCACACAGTATATAAAAATTGTGAAATATACTTCCATCAGTGGTGTTTCCTATGAAATATGACACCGAGACATTACAGAATAAAATATACATTATTATATTTATAAGGTTATCAAGAAGAAACAATAGACAAATTGTGCCTGTACATTATAGGCTTATCTGAAGTTCAAACACAGGAAGAGGACACAATAAATCTCCAATCAGGCAACTTGTTCTGCTACCACTACTACCAGACCACAGTTTGTCTCAAGATGGTGTCGGATTTGTCATTCACAAATTTTTCATCTATAATAAAGAGAACGTCATAAATATGTCAAACAGTTTTAAAATCTTGTTGAAGAATTGCAGACCCATCACATTTTGAGCCACGTATATAAGCTGTTTTAGAGGGCTATTGCTAACCGCCGCACCCACTGGTTCAACGACTCCCAACATCCGAACAAAGAGAGCACGGTTTTGATAAAGGCTTCAGCTACGTGCTTCGTATCTTGACATGCTTCAGTACATTATACCAAAGATGTAAGAGTATAATCGCCTTCCATAATACAATAATATAATAATCGGCAAATGCTTGACATATGCGGACTATAAAATTTTTTTGCTTCATTTGATTTCATGGGATTCAATGAAAACCTGCGCGGTGTTACATTCTCTTCCGCAATGCCTCATTGACTATCGGCATATGGAAATGCTAAAATGTTGTACGAAAATGCCACTACCTCAATCCACGTACACAATGGAAGTACACAACCGATCCAACATCGAAGAGATGTGGGATGGGGAGATGCAAATCTTTCGAACTTTTCACTAAAGCATTGGAAGACACTTTTAAACTTCAATTGAATAGGATATGGCATCAACGGCAAAGGAGAATACATCACTCTGTTTTGATTTACCTATGATATAGTGATAATTAAGAAATATACGAGTGACCTCGGCACCATGCTCAGTAGTTTCTCAAGAAGATCTAAAATTGAACATTATTAAGACGGAAATTATGTTGAATGCCCGTATTGTATCTATTCCAGTAATAGTTGAGAATTGTCAAATCAAAGTTGTAGACAAATAAGTTTGCTTGAAACAGATTAAAAGAAGTTACCCAAAAAGTTCAAATTGGCTAGACAGTATTCGGAAAATTAAGTCTTCAAATCTAAAATACATTAATACCTACAGACAAAAGTTTTTGAACAAAACGTATTGTCAGTGATGGCACGTGGATGCCAGACGTTGTCCCTTACTGTTGGTCTCATAAATGTGCAACTATATAACGGAAAGAGTCATGCTCGGTGTTTGTCATTAAGATCCTAAACGAAGATATTCGTAAAATAACGCGACAAAACCGACATAAATCACAATATCAATAAGGTGAAGGGGCAATGAGCAAGCCACATCGCTTATTGGATTGTTGAGGGAGAAAAGTGCTGGAGTAGTGACTAGGAATCGACAAATAGAATATCGACGCGTAGGTCAGCCTCCCAATAGGTAGACTGACCACCTAATAAAGGTCTCAGGCCGCCATTGGTTGCAGGTGGATCAGAATTGTACGTGTGGAATTCAACGACTGAAATGTAATGAAAGTCATCAAAAACTTAATTTAGAAAATCGTGTATAAATGTTAATGTATTTTCTGAGTATATTGGTATTATTTTTAATTGTTATTTTTAAGAACACATTGATGTGCAATGTTTGTATCAACTCACAAATTTTAATATAGCTGTTTACTTTTGATATTTTTCATTTTTTCTTATTGCTTTTAATTGTGGTTCACCATTTAGATTATTCATTAGAATGAGATTACATAATTCTAACTTTTGAGATAATATTTATAAAATATTGTTTTCAACCAGATCCCCTGTAGCCTGATGCATGAATTACTTTTTAATGCTTTTGTAAACTTTTAACTAAATACATACCAAAAGCAATTTCATAAACAATAAATTCACTATATCATTAATGTTATTACATAAAAAAAATAGGAGGAAAAATCAGTAATTAATTAATATGCACAAAGTAAAATGTTTTGACACAAACAGAATCAATCTTATTACTTATAGTGCACCCAAAAATACACTATATCCACTACGTAGTGCATGAAAATGATCAAAATACATTTAATGCCATCCCCTTAACACAAAGTTACACATTTTTTCCCGAAGGCTAGCCAGATTACGATTTGGTAAGATCTTTGTCTTTTTTGCTTCACTGATATCCATCAATGGTTTCTTGCAAACTCGTTTGTTTATATAAATATACGAAATCGTATGAACTCACTTGATTTATGATTATCCCATTCCTCGAAAGTGATGCGAATATCTTCAAACTCTTCTTTGCCATAAGAAAACAACAGTCGTGGTCCTTCACCCAAGGCCTTGACGGGGAAATAACGGTAAACGTACTTCGGCATGTTGACAATTGAGGGCTAATAGAAAGAATTTTCCGTTAAACATTTATAGAATTAAACATTAATTTAACGAATATTACAATTATCTCAGGACGCACATTATATTTTATAGTTACCTAATGTATAGCTTAATTGTAAGACCTTTATGTAATACATAAAAGACCGAAGGCACATTTCTAAATCATTAAACTAAATTTATTTTAAAATGTACCGAATGTTCAACAATTGAATCCAATCAGTCAAAAGCCACTTGATAATGATAATATAATATTGGGCTAATGATAAAAGCTCAACTTGATAGACAACTCGTAAGTAGGTACTGTCTAGCTGTAACAGTAATAACTGATACAACGTGGTAATTTACAAAAACGTAGTTTGACCGTTAGTTAAATAAAACAAGTTGTTAACAATAGAACTCCTAAGTATCTCGAAATAAAACGTTTTAACAGAAATCATGGCGTAAACAAGTGGCAATCATGCGACAAATGTCCATTGTATATATGCACGCGACTTGCAAAAAGCATGAAGGCAAATAAATAACGGTCAATGATTATTTAAGAATATATATTACTTAAGAGTTCATTTAAACATATTTATTAAATTTAGGCTGAAGGTCAAAAAATTTACAAATAAAACCAACATAAACGTACCGAATGCGAGACACGACCACTCCACGCAGCGACTCGAAGTGACTAAAATAAACGCCACAGATACGTTACTTAAATACTCGATGGATCAGCTATACCAATAAGTATTTCAAAATATTACGCAAAAGTATGTTATCTATACGAATTACTTAACTCACTTTGATTGTCTTCAAATTCTTTAAAGATACTTTTTATTGCTATCTCATTAAATACCAAAATCTTTTAGCCTGAAACGCTAAATCATTGAGGGTTTCAGGATATTGTTCCTTCCTTCCTCTTCAATGATATAACCTTAAGCCTTCGTAGCGTATCAGGCTATATCATTAAGGAAGCAGCATGACTAATCGACAATAAACGAACGTGCGGTAACTGGCGAGTGGTTGTGAGATTTTGTTGTTTGATAAGACAGCGATAAAACAAATCATTAAGGAATCTCAAAAGAAAATAATAATGAGTAATGTGATTAAAATAGGCAATATATTGTTGCGAAACATTTTGAAATGCCTATTATTACAACAGTAGCATCGAGTATTTAAGTAACGTGCCTGTGGCGTTTATTTTATTCGCTTCCAGTTGCTGCGTCGAGTGATCGTGTCACATATTCGGCCTGTTTAAATTAGTTTGATTTATAAATTGTTTGATCTTCAGCCGAAATTTCAGTAAACGAGTTTTAATTAATTCTTAGGTAATACATATTCAGCATGTTCTTAAATAATTATCGACTTTCATTTATTTATTTGCTTTCATATTTTTAACAAGTTTTAGTTGTCGCATGCGTAGAGAAGTATGCATGTCGCTTTTTTTATCCATGATACCTATTATTACGTTTTTTTTTCTAGATTTTTACATGTATTTGTAAACAATTTGTTTGTTTAATTAACGGTCAAAATATTTTTTTGTAAATTACCACGTTGTATCAGTTACTATTGTTACAGCTTGTTGTACTTACTTACGAGTTGTCTATCAAGTTGACCTTTTATCATTAACCCAATAATCTATAATATTTGTTATATATTAAATTTTAAAGGATTATTTTTAATATTCGGTACATTTTTAATTTAAATTATAATTTCTCTGAAATATCCGAGAATTATATTTATTTTGATGATTTAGTTATATGTCTTCGGTTTTTTTATGTATTAGAAGAAGGTCTTAAAATTAATATATATTACATAACTATAAAAATTAAAGTGCGTCTTGAGATATCTATATTATACATTCAATTAATGTTTTGTCCTATAAATGTTTAAATGTTAATTCTTTCTTTTATCCCTTAATTGTCAACATGCAAATAGTACGTTTACCGTTATTTCGCCGTCAAGGATTTGGCTGAAGGACCACGACGGTTTTTTTCTTATGGCAAAGAAAAATTTGAAGATATTCGTATAAGTTTTGAGGAGTGGGATGATTATAAACCAAATGAGTTCATACAATTTCGTATATTTACATAGACCAACGAGTTTACGTGAAACCTGTCTACCCTTCGGAGAAGTATGTGTGACTTTATGACAAGGCGATGGCCTTTAACATATGTTGATCACTTTCATGCATTGTATAGTGCCTAGATTGTATTTTTGGATGCACTATAAGTAGTAAGATTGATTCTATTCTTGTCAAAAAATTTCCATTTGAGTCATTGATCTATAAAAAATAGAAAATGCACTGTCCCACGCTCAAAAACGGCCGCTGTAAATGAGTGCTAAGACAGACAAGTTTAGCACTCAATGCGTTCAGTGTAGTTTCGTCGCACCTTCCATTAGCACGTCGAAGTGTTGTGTTGAAAAAATGTAAAATTAACTCGTAAAAAGCTATGAAAAAAGATGGTATTTCTTATTTTCGATAAGCAAAATTAGTTTGTTCATAATAGGTGCTCAATCATGTATAATGATGAGTATTCGTTGAGTATATTTAAAGTAGCATCAAACCGTTTTAAAAGAAATAGGCCTAAGCAACAACGGTCTCGTATTTCTTGCGTTGTCACATTATTTGGTCGCTTAACAATAGAGACTGTCCTTATACTAATGGAGTCGCCTTTTTTATTTTGTATTTATTATTTGTTTTACATTTATACAAATCTTAAAATTACTTCTAAAGGGATCATACAATACATTAAACCGACTCCAAAAATAATTATGTTTGTTATATTTGAAGTCGGTTTTTAGCAAATTATATATAAGTATCAGATTCATCAAAAATATAATACCTAATGTTTAATTAATCGTGATCTTATTTTATTATATAAATAATGAAAAAATATATTACTATAATCTATACACTTTAGAAATTTATAAAGTTCTTTTATGTATAATTTCACCGTTATTGTGAAATTATTGATTATTATAACCGTTATTGAGATTCATATTAACTTTAATCTTAGATTATTACCACATCAAGCATTATATACTATGATTCTTTCCATACATTCGACCTAAAAACAATAATAACAATTTTAAATAGTATTAAACCACTCGACTAATGTCTTGTACTAAAACAGCACATATAAATTTTAAAAATATGATTTCTTTTGTTCCAATCACAAAATGATCGTTACTTTATCTTTTTGCATCTAAAATTTAACCTTATGTTATGACATTTCGGTTGAAATGTCGGATGATAATTTATGTTCCTTCCCTACTTTTTTTTTGGCACTGAAAAATGATATCATAAAATGTAAGACAGAGACAAAATGTGCAATTTTTCGTCCAAATAGTACGCAATGTGCATCTTCTCTTTTTTACGTATCTATTTATTTTTTACATATCTATTAACTATTGATTTTTTCCCCTTATATTTCTTTATGTAATAACATTAATGACATTGTGAATTTATTGTTCGTAAATGTAATGTAATGCTTTTGATATGTTTACAAAAGCATTACAAATTAATTCTTAAATCAGTCTACAGGGACTCTGGTTCAAAACAATATTTTATGAATATTTTCTCAAAAGTTAAGATTATGTAATCTCAATCTAATGAATAATCTGAATGGTTACCCACAATTAATTGCAATAAGAAATAATGAAAAATATCAAAAGTAAGCAGCTGTATTGTAATTTGTCAGTTGGTACAATCATCGGACTTCAACGACCCTCATATTGAAATGTTGGTATGGAACGGTCTGGATACAACAGAACTGTGATTTTTCTTTAACTTATTATAATTATTTTCACTAAGATAACCTTTAATTGGTGCACTTTGATAAAATAAACCGCACTTATGTGTCTTTCATGGTACTTCTGATTTTCCAATAAACTATCTTTATAATATTTAACTGTCTATTTACATAGAAGGCACTGATTAAACCATTTATTTACGTTCCCTAGTTTTCCAACATTATATACTATCCACCTTTCTCCATTCGTCTATAACTGTACCACAATAACTTAGAATTTTTTTTCTTTCTACCAAGTTTTCCATAATTTCTGGGAATTTTTGTCTCCCAACCGTGATATCTATTTCCGCTTCTAAGGCTGCACGCTCCCGCAGAAAGATATGACATTCTTCGAGAACATGCAGCACATCCTGCTCTTAAGCGGGGTTACAGACGCAATACGGCAAGTTCCTCAACTTAAACTTATATAGGTAGTGTGAAAACCCACCGTGTCCCGTAAGGGTTTGCGCCGTTTGGGACGTCATTTTGATCTGTAGCAGAACCCTATACGCCTGTTCCATTCGGAGAAGGAAGCATTTGGTGATCTCGTCCAAGTTTCCTTCTGTGTATCGTTCTTGCCACTCCTCCAGGCTCGCCACTCTTTGATAAGAGCGGCGAGCCTGAGCTCTAAAACTTTATAGTGAAACTTGCCCTGACAGTCAACAAGCTGCAAACCCGCAAATAATATTAGGTACTGTGTATCGTTTACGCGATATTTTGCCTTGTATGTTTAAAGGTAAGTAGAACACATGTGGATAATCAAAGTTTTATATAATCATACCTTCGGTGACCTTTACATCGCCGATAATATCAAATGTCATTTGCAGATAAGTAACTATATAAATTCTTTAAAAATAATACATCACATAGCTCAAGCGCGAGGCAGAATTCAAGTTCGTCACGTGTCCGAGCGCAGCGCGTGGGCGGCATCTGGCCGATCATTTCGTAGGGTTGTGTCTATATTATTAATAAGAATATTTTCATTGGCATATTTTTGTTATAGTTACTTTGGCACAGTTATTCTAAAAAAGGAGGAGGTTGTGAATATTTGCGAAAAGATGTATGATCGATTTCGTCCTGTATAGAAGATGAGGGAGTTGAACAAGTGAAAAAGTTTGTATACTTAGATAGTCTGTTTAGAAATTATGGTAAACATGATAGAGATATTAGAAAGAGAGTGAATACGACAAATAAAGTTAATAGGACCTTGCTTGCATTATGAATAATAAAAACGTCTCACAACAAGTACGTTTGGTTAGCCCTAATGGGGTCCTCATCCCTATACTTATGTATGGTAGTAAAAGCTGGGTATGACAGGAGAAAAATGAAAGTAGAAATACGATATCTGCGTAGTATGTGTGGAGTGTCTCGGGAAGATAGATGTAGAAACAGTAATGTCAGAGAGCGGTGTGGTTTGAAGGATGATATAGTAACTAGGGTGAAAGGGGCATGTTGCGGTGATTTGGCCATCTGAAAAGGATGAATGAAAGTAGACTAACAAAATGAATCCATAAAACGAATGTGATGGAAAGGTTGGCAAGATTCGCCATAAAAAATCATATACAGTCCTATGGTTGCATATTAAAAAGGACCAAATTTTAAGTACCCAAACCGTCAAACTTGCATGAAAAGATTGATGGACATCAGTGAAGAAAAAGAGATATGCAAATATCGTGGGGTGTGAAAATATTGTCTTTGCCTATCTTTCTGAGAAATAGTCTTGAGTTTATGTTGTTGTTGTTGTCTTTGCCCTTGTCGTTATTATTTGTTTGTTCTTTGGACATTAGGTGAAACTCGGGTATAACACTATTAAGAGAACATAGTCCCGTATTATGCGAACGCTTGACAACTTTGAGACTGTTTTAGAAATGCACCGAAAATAAGATTTTGTGATTCAAGCATTCGATAGTTTTTTTGTTTACGATAAATAATATGACTTTGGGACTCACGGGAAGATGATGAAGACGAGCGACGGTATTGTTTCCTCATCTTTTTATTGTGGCGACTAGTGCTTGTTTTGTTCAGGGGCTTCATTGTGAACATCGTCTGGCTAAGAACGTCTTATGCAGGCTGGCTGCACGTCGGGAATGTGGGTTTTGTAGTATCATGATGACCTCTCCGGTTCTGAGCAGCAACGACGACGCTCCCTACTTACTTACTGTAACTGACTCGGCCTGACCCGTGATACCTAGTCCTACCTTGGTCCGACACGCCAGTAAACTCAGTCTGAACAGTTTCAACCCGTTCTTCGACCTCAGGGCAATTTTTATCTCTAATAGCGCGGACTGAACCTGGCCCCTTAACCTTGGTCACCCAAACCAGGTCGTTCCTTATTTCCATCGATTGAAACTCATAACCATATAATGCTTGACAACTCGTTCTGTTCCTTTTACGCATTATTTTTTTATGATTAGTTATTCCATTAGGTAGTAAAAACACAATATTTATAATATCTCAAATCCAATCAATATTAATAAATTATTATGTTCTTTTTGTTAAACATGTTGACAATTGAGGGCTAATAGAAAGAATTTTCCGTTAAACATTTATAGAATTAAACATTAATTTAACGAATATTACAATTATCTCAGGACGCACATTATATTTTATAGTTACCTAATGTATAGCTTAATTGTAAGACCTTTATGTAATACATAAAAGACAGAAGGCGTTATTATTTGTTTGTTCTTTGGACATTAGGTGAAACTCGGGTATAACACTATTAAGAGAACATAGTCCCGTATTATGCGAACGCTTGACAACTTTGAGACTGTTTTTAGAAATGCACCGAAAATAAGATTTTGTGATTCAAGCATTCGATAGTTTTTTTGTTTACGATAAATAATATGACTTTGGGACTCACGGGAAGATGATGAAGACGAGCGACGGTATTGTTTCCTCATCTTTTTATTGTGGCGACTAGTGCTTGTTTTGTTCAGGGGCTTCATTGTGAACATCGTCTGGCTAAGAACGTCTTATGCAGGCTGGCTGCACGTCGGGAATGTGGGTTTTGTAGTATCATGATGACCTCTCCGGTTCTGAGCAGCAACGACGACGCTCCCTACTTACTTACTGTAACTGACTCGGCCTGACCCGTGATACCTAGTCCTACCTTGGTCCGACACGCCAGTAAACCAGTCTGAACAGTTTCAACCGTTCTTCGACCTCAGGGCAATTTTATCTCTAATAGCGCGGACTGAACCTGGCCCTTAACCTTGGTCACCCAAACCAGGTCGTTCCTTATTTCCATCGATTGAAACTCATAACCATATAATGCTTGACAACTCGTTCTGTTCCTTTTACGCATTATTTTTTTATGATTAGTTATTCCATTAGGTAGTAAAAACACAATATTTATAATATCTCAAATCCAATCAATATTAATAAATTATTATGTTCTTTTTGTTAAACGTAGACGGCAACAAGTATAATAAAAATAACAATTATTATAATTAATGTCATTAGTAATAATAGTGATAACATATCTTTATTTCTTCCTTTTTTTTCAAATTCATTTGATACATCTAATAGAAAAAAGACGAGATAGTTATGAATAAAAATGTATGAAATAAAATAAATGCAAATCCTCATATTGTGCTCTTATGCATAACCCAATTTCTTTGTGCATAAAATTTTAATACATAAAACAAAATAAATAGCATTTAGAGAAAAACATCACATAACCAGGGCGAGCCGCCCCCGCCTTGTAGGTGTAGACGTCGTCGCTAGGGGGTCGATGAAAGCAGGCTTCGACGCGTGCGATCTCGTATTTTCAGAGTTTCTTGTGTTTACAAGAAACTCTGAAAACTCTGACTGAGTTTTCAGTCAACAAATGTTCCATACATTTAATACTAAAATAGCGCTATAGGTTTAAATGATATTCACCACTACTTTAAATAATTTATTAAATGGTTCAATTAAATAGGTTTATTACCCTCTCTTTATTTTAATAATTTATATTTTATTGTACCTTTATTTCCGTAATCGAATTAATATCACATATATAGAGCCACAATAAGTTGTCGATCTACCTCTAAATTCAATATCAGGTTATTGTCTTATTGCATTATAAAGTTCAGTACCACTAGTGTTCTGTATTACGTCAGCGTATTCTTGTTAAAATTTATGATTGAAATTGCAAAAATGATGCAAAGGTCTTCTATTGGGTATTTAATGTACTGTACTGTTCATTTAGTGGCAAATTAATAAATAGATTTTATTAGCTTTTCCACCTTGTACTTCTTTTCTAAAATACTAAATAGTACTTTACTAAATAGCTATTTTATTACAATGTCATTTTTATCATTAAAATTTATATTCAAAATCGAATAAAGAAAATCCATATTCTTTTTTTTTTGTTAAAAAACAGTTTGTTGAAAATAAAACAAAACGATGGTAATATGAAACATTTAGATTACTACTATTTCAATAACTTAACTAAAAAAAAATATATGTAAGAAATGATTATTTCATAACATTACATATCATTTATAATAATTCTATAGTTATTAGGTTTTGTTGTGAAATAAATTTCTGTTATTTTCTTGTATTTATATTTAAGTACTTGTCCAATATTGGTGTGGTATAAAAATTCCTATCACTACTGATATTATAATCTCCGATACAGAGTTTATCAAGTTTTATAAATGTTGCATAATAATAATTTGATAAGGCTGTATTATAAGCAACATTTGGTATTATCAATTTCATGCAACCGGTCCTCTTTATTAATTATTAATATCGGTTTTTTCCACTGTTTAAGTTTAGGTTACGTTAAACACTGCGTTTAGCGTAAGGAATCGCACAAATCCTAATCAGCTTCAACTGAAAATTAGCACAAAATTGCGGTGGTATTATGCTGAGCTGGAACCGATTCGGCATTCAATTAATCATGTGACTACGTGTTTTAATCCTACATTGTTTTCGTAGCAAATAAAATGTTTTTTTTTCTTTCTAATATGAGCAAGCATGCAGTAATCAATTTAATTAAACGATCGAAATTATATTATTAATTAACCGAAACTGATAAACCAAACAATAACTAAGCCTCCATTCACGAGCGTATCCAGAAGGGGGGCAGGAGAGGACAGCTGCCGCCCCCCTTGGAATTGTATGTTTTACGATATATTACACCCCACTTACATGATCTGACCTAAAAAAATCTGACTTGCCCCCCCTAAGGCAGAAGCTGGATACGCCCATGAGTAAAATATTTGTTGAATAGTATTTTATACACTTTCACAAATAAAAATTTGACTTTAATACAAAGAAAATATTGTTAGAATCAACAAAGCCAACTTGCTCTGATGTCATTGACGAAGTCCACAATCTGATCGATGAGTAGGTCTTCCTCGGGAGTGGCGCCGGAGATCCCGTACTTGCGGCCCAGGTACCGGAGATAGCTACACTCTGGGCATATTATTTACCGTCAATTTCGAGGGTTGGCATCTGACCAAACAGTGTTTCTAAAAATATAAAAATGAAAAAGATAACGCTTAATAAATACTTTCAACCAAAATTATTTTAATATGATCGGATATTGTTTTCGACTTATTGCCGAAAAACTACACTTCTCAACAAAAGACATATGTGCCATGAAGATATGCTCTTTTGCTGATGCACTTTAGTTTATATTAGTTTAATAATAACAGTCGACATAACTACTTGTTTTTTTAGTTAAAGTGGTTGTAACTATTCTATGTAGGAAACTTGGAAAAACTGTAACAACGAACTTTTTCCATCTGTATTGCATTTCTTTGTAATAATTGCTTCGTAATTCTATAATGAGCATGGTCTGACAAACTTTTGGCCTGTTTTTTAATATTAGAATAGGGTCGGTGTGCTGTAAATGTTTTCATGTTTCGATATCGCGTAAGCCTTAAGAGAAACCGTGTCTAATGTTTCGTAAAAACTAATCCTTCACCTGTTTTTATTGTATTTAGTTACGTAAGTTACATTACGAATATTTTTTAATATACTCTTATTCTTGTTAAGTTAAATATCGACATGCAAATTTTGTGTTTTATGTTAATATTAACAATCGTCGTGCTTTTTCGGTTCGGGCAAGAATCACAAAATTTACTAAATACAATGCAAAACTTTTAAAAGGATTTTAAATGAAACGATGAATATTTAAAATATAAGTTCAAGATCATTTTTCGTCGTATTTTATTTTCATTTGATTATAATATTTATATGCCATTTTGTTCAACAACTTACTGCCATCCTGCAAGTAGTGACATGATTTCCATTTCCTATTGCTGTGGAAATATTGAGATTTCTAATCAAAAAACTGCGACAAGTAGTTTTGACAAACCTATTTTAATGTTAACATAACACTACCTAAAGGGATCTGACCTAAAAGGTAAAAATCTGAGGGTGCAAGGTCATGGCTATATTGTGGATGTATTAACACTTCCCAACCAAACTCTCATAATATTTGCTAAGTGGCTAAGTATGTGCGTGGTCTTAGTTATCATTCTGAAAAACCACGCCCTTTCTATTGATCGATTCTGGCCGTGTTTTCTCAGCTACTTGCTTGAGTCTCATCAGCGGTAGAGCCAACAGCAGTAGAAATCTGAACAAATAGTTTTGCCCGGCAGTAAGAACTCATAATGAATAATGCCCTTCCAACCCCTCCACGCACATAGCATTAACTTATTGCGAGTTTATCCGAATTTCGGTGCATCTGAAACGCGCCCTTCAAGACGCCAATATGTGGTCGAGGAATATATGAGAAGGTCTACGAACGGGCTGCACCGGATGCCCGGACGACGAGATGGAGATGGTTTTGCTCAACTCAGGATAAGGAGAGCATATGGAACTATTTCTACAGAGGGATTAGGCACACCGGAAAAAATCAAGGACATATATTACTTAAAGAAGATTGAGGGCGAACTTACAGGCAGGATGAGTGCGCAATCTTCCTGGCAAATACCTGCTTCCCTGATGAGCGAGTGGACACATCAGTGTCCACTCGGTCCACACATCTTCTGAGTTCTATATGAATCGGACTATCAAATCCGTTTCATACAGAACTCAGAAGATGAACCGATGAAAATAATTATCCATCCTTCTTTTACCGAGGCCAAAATAAAATGGCTTTAAAGCATTCAATTCTATAAATGTCTCCGAGATTGACGGATTCACTTTGGACATCTGCCAGGCTACTATCTTGCGAGACCTGGGATTGTTCCTGGCCTTGGCAAATAAATGCTTACAACTGGGATACTTCCCTCGAACGTGGAAAGTGACAGCCACGAAGGTGATTTTAAAATTGGGTAAGGACGATTATTCCCTTTCGTAGTCTTATCGTCCCATAGATCTCTCTGTAATAAGTGAAACCATGACAAGGATGCTGGTCTGGTGTGCCTAATGGAAAACTTGCTGCCGAAGCTGCAGACGATACAGTATGGTTTCATGCCACAACGCGGTACGGAATACTGCTTGTACGATCTGATGACATCAGATCTCATGTTGACTATCATACGTAGACAAAGTCGTCAAAGTTCTTGATTGACGATTCGTTCAACTCTTTTACCTCCTCCTCATAAATGTAATGTATTCAGTATTACGTTTGCTTCAAAAACCGTGACCTTGGTCTTGATTACATTTACTTTCAACCCCCTTTCCTCTACTACACGTTAATATCGAATTGTACAAATCTTTACTCTCCACAATTCATAACTATTCCTCACGAAAATACAAAAAACCTTTTGATATTCGAACGTAAATTTCTCTGTAACGTTTTACACCATCATATACACTTTTGCGATTACGCTTATACATCCTAAATCTTATTTTATTTATATTTCTGTAAGGTATTATGTATATCTGTAATGTAATGTAGAATGACCGGAACAATCTTGAGACATAGAGCATGAATATGATTAGATATGACTTCGCATGTCTAAGAATGAAGAAAAGAATTATGACAATTATGACAGAAGTGAATATTTTTTGATGTGAAATTTAAACCAGTGGCAGGCAACTGGCACAGGAGTATTTCGATGAAATTGAAAGTAAATTAGCGCGCAGTAAATTATTTGTGTGCGATGAAAAACAAGACTTGAAAAGATGAAGGGAAAAGTGTCAGCTATGATAAAGTGACGTCACAGGTTCAGAAAGGTGGAGTAAAAAGCAAAAGTTTAGTATCAAATGCATAATAAGTACTGAAAAAGCGGTAAGGTGTCTCATAACATACCTATGTTGAAAACATAGGGAAGGCTCTATAAAAGGCAAAAAATGACAGCAAAACGTTGAAGATTTTCACCTGTTGTCTCCTTAGAGTCATCAGCAAACTGTATGTGAAAACTATATATGAAAAGATTCTACATGAAACAGAACGCAAGATTTCGCATGTACCAAAAAAATTTTCAACAGGATGGAATTATGGGAAACATTGAAGAGAAATCTTTCGCCAATGACCTTATCTGGATTTGGAGTATTTCATACATTTGGTAATAACTTAAGTGGAGAAGAAACTTATGGAAAAGCTTACCCATTTATAGCGTGGGCAACTTATAGGAAAGAGCAAGGGTATTGCATCTCTGTGTGGATATTCCAGGACTAATCAGAAGAGTTTATTGTCATAAAAAATAATAAATTTATTCAGTTTATAACCGCAATCTTTGCTTTATATTTTTATAACATAGATAGATATTTTTTACATACATATAGAAATATATTTTCTATAGCCATTTTCTAGTTTAAAAACACTACAAATGCAGTATAAATACTTATAAAAATTAATACATTTTCTTTATAATAAAAACACAGAGAATTTATATCAAAATAATATATTTATGTTTTATTTCAAAACTTGTATCTTATTCTAAACAGTCTATCTAAACAGATGAGTAATTCTTTTAATTTAGAATTCGTCCTCAGGTGCCGTGTCCACGTACGCTTTGACCTGCGGGATGGCCACCACTTTGTCTACCACTTTCTTGATGTTCACGTATTTCTCTTCAAGGTCCGGCATGCGCAACATTTGCTTTAGGTAATACAGTATGCCTGTCAAGACGAAATCACCCCAAGTCAACTGAAACATCAAAAGCGAGGGTTGAAAATTATTTTAAATCACAGAAGTGATGTTATTATATACTACTACCATACTATCAGCCACTGAACATGGCCCTGCTCGAAATTCTAAATGGAGTTAGTTGTTCTGACATATGATATAGTGCGTCACCCTAAAACACCCCTTATCAGAATCATATGTGCAAAACGAAAAATATTTTTCTGTCGAATAATTAGAGTGACATTAATTAAAACAACCTTGCTACAATTGGCTACAAGCGACGATTGTAATTCAATAACATGTGAGAAATAATTAGAGGTTTCCTTTTAAGAGCATTATATCACTATTTATTTTTATATACTCAACTATTATACCCATTTGATGGTTTTAAATCAAACTCATTGTGATTACTAAGAAATAGTACCTCTCATAGTGGACGCCAATTTTCTGAACAGCCCCTTGATAATTGAACATCTTTTTATATTCAATACTTTATATTACATTCAATAATAAATATCACAGTGGTTATCACTACAGTAAAAACATTAGGTTATCGTTTATTAATTGAAATATTAAACTGAATACAGAATGCTGTACAATACTTGATATTTAAATTATTTAATATTTTAATACTATCTAGGAATACAACACATTTTTATATTATTTCTTTGCTATAACACAATATTTCAAAAGGCTCAACAAAAACATAAAACTTTAAATAACAGTTTACTAAGTGTTATATGTGGTATTAAAGTTGGACTTGAATATAATCACAATGCATTTATAGAAATATTCAAATTAGAAACAACTCAGAACGTTCAAAAAGAAATTTCCCACGCATTTTCGGCAATGAGCTTTTCAAAACGATGCGTGATATTATATTTGATGAAACAAATTGCTAATTTATACATACAACATATTTGAGTATCTTATTAGAAATAGAGTTTTTGGTGCCCAAGGTCAATAAACATTTAAATATTTATCCCACATTTCATGTAGACCACAAAAAACATATAAACGTGGTTTATGTAAATGTGAATAACGTCAATAAAAAATTTAAGGTTTCAACAACTAATTATGAATATGAATCTCAATCAATAAATTAGTATGTCATAGATAAGTATGTCGCATTGAACTTTTTTACTTTATGGTAGGTTCTTCTATGTAGGACTCGATTAAGCAATAAACCTATATATACATTTTTACAGTAACAACTCAAATGTAACCTCATGTAAGAAACTCGATTCAAAGCAATAAGACATCGACATAAAGTATATAACAGCGAATATCTAAATTACCAAATAGAGAAAGAGAGGGAAAAGAGTATGTGTATTTTATAAGAGTTGAACACGCAAATCAAAAGTGAATTCCACTTTACCTTGCCTAATGCAAGATGGCCGTTGTTATCAGCAATAATAGAATCCAGTTTCTTCAACAGAGTGGGGTACACAACACTGAAGTCCTTGAACTTCTTCTCTTTCAAGGCTTCGTCTTCTTCGTAGTGCACAACGGCCGCTTCTACGTTTTTTAAACAGAAATACAAAAATGTTATTACTTACAAAGGAGTTTATACGAGGAGCATTCAATTAAAAGTGAGAATGAATATGTTGTTGGTAACTTTTTATTAAATTTAGGTAAACTTTATTTAATTTTTCGACATAGTTGCCTTTTAGCATAATTCACTTGGCATGTCGTTCTTCTAAACTGTTGTTGTTGTAACAGTTCCAAGAAGCCCGAAAAATGTTTTGGCTTGGCGTGTTTTTTGCATCGGTAAGCATTCTGGGGACTCAGCGCGCCAATACTTTTTTCATCCCCAAACGTTCGTGGAAAATGCTATGCATACTAAGAGTAGAACTTTTTGTGTTTTCGGTTATAAAACGTACCACGACACGACGATTTGCTTAAACAAGTGTTTTGACTTTTTTAGCATTTATTCGGTCACGACTTGGCTTCAGCATGATAATGCGCCGATTAGGTACCACACTCACATGGAATGGTGATATGAAGAAACGCTTCCGCAGTTGTCTTGCGTCCAGTGAATGAGAGTTCCGTTGGCCCACTCCCTCCTCCATCACCCCACGTAATTGATGGAAATCAATCAAAATCGTACAATAAAACCGATAAAATAAAAATTCACCTTTTAAGAAAATGTGTTCAATGACAATAAATAAAATATTGTTATACTATTTCAATTATGTACCTACTGTGTTTGCTGAATAGTCTTAAATTTTCACAAATAAAAAGCTTACTCTAATACAGAGATAATACAGTTAGCATTAAAGAAACTAACTAATTCTGATATCATTGATGAAGTCCACAATCTGGTCAATGAGTAGGTCTTCCTCGGGAGTGGCGCCGGAGATCCCGTACTTGCGGCCCAGGTACCGACAGATAGCTATACTCTGAGCATATTGTTTGCCATCGATTTCGAGGGTTGGCATCTCACCAAACAGTGTTTCTAGAACATTCAAAGATTTGCGAAAGTAGTATTTTTATCAAAGACGAACATGTAAGTTGTGATAAGGATATAAAATGTTAGAAACAGAAATTACACTTGTACATAGTAACCTTCAAAATTTTGCATTACACGTGGAAAAATAATAAAAATATAATATTGATAACAATATAGTAGTTATTCCCTTATCGTGGCGATGAAAAGTACAAGCAATAGCCTCTGTTATATAAATAAAATTGCGTAATGCAAGTCTTGAAATCTGACAAAAATCTGGTTCAAACAGCAATTGTTGACGGTTTTTACCCCTCTAGGCAGTTTATTGTTTTACTCTGTCCTATTGTCTCTCTTCTTGTTGGTTTCGTAAATGGATATGTAACAAATTCATTGTTATGCTGATGACGCCACTGGTAACAAGCTGTCTACCAAGCTAACCTGTCTTAGAAAAATAACGAATAATACAGAGACTAGCTTATTCTGAACTAGGATGTCTCTGAAACGGTCGTCAAAGTAAAGAACAGCTTCAATTCTTTAATTTGTAGATAGTTCTCTTATATCAAGCCTTGCATTGATGTACTAGACGCGGACATAATGGGCATTATTCAGTTTCGTAGTTAATTAGAGGGTTAAAAAACTTGTGGTGCGTAATATTAACTACAATAAGACTATATTTCCGTTAAAACCACCACTTTCAACTGTAAGAGGCTCAGGTGTCACCGCAAATGGGATACTATGTTTATTTCTATGCTGGAGTACCTCGATACCCAGCGTACGTTACGTACACTTAACCGTATACGGATCATTTCAAATCGTTTAAATTGACCCACTATTTGAAAAGAGAAATGACTGCCTTTTGTAGAATTAACCAAGGAAGTGTATTATCTAACCTGACCAATAAGTTCCACTCACACAGTATATAAAAATTGTGAAATATACTTCCATCAGTGGTGTTTCCTATGAAATATGACACCGAGACATTACAGAATAAAATATACATTATTATATTTATAAGGTTATCAAGAAGAAACAATAGACAAATTGTGCCTGTACATTATAGGCTTATCTGAAGTTCAAACACAGGAAGAGGACATAATAAATCTCCAATCAGGCAACTTGTTCTGCTACCACTACTACCAGACCACAGTTTGTCTCAAGATGGTGTCGAAATTATCAATCACAAATTCTTCACCTATAATACAGAGAACGTCATAAATATGTCAAACAGTTTTGAAATCTTGTTGAAGAATTACAGACCCATTACATTTTGAGCCACGTATATAAGCTGTTTTAGAGGGCTATTGCTAACCGCCGCACCCACTGGTTCAACGACTCCCAACATCCGAACAAAGAGAGCACGGTTTTGATAAAGGCTTCAGCTACGTGCTTCGTATCTTGACATGCTTCAGTACATTATACCAAAGATGTAAGAGTATAATCGCCTTCCATAATACAATAATATAATAATCGGCAAATGCTTGACATATGCGGACTATAAAATTTTTTTGCTTCATTTGATTTCATGGGATTCAATGAAAACCTGCGCGGTGTTACATTCTCTTCCGCAATGCCTCATTGACTATCGGCATATGGAAATGCTAAAATGTTGTACGAAAATGCCACTACCTCAATCCACGTACACAATGGAAGTACACAACCGATCCAACATCGAAGAGATGTAAGATGGGGAGATGCAAATCTTTCGAACTTTTCACAAAAGCATTGGAAGACATTTTTAATCCTTTCAATGAAAAAGGATGTGGCATCAGTGTCAATGGAGAATACATCACTCTGTTTTGATTTACCGGTGATATAGTGATAATGACGAAATATACGAGTGACTTCGGCTCCATGATCAGTAGTTTCTCGAGAAAATCTAAAATTGAACTTAATTAAGACGGGAATTATGTTGAATGCCCGTATTGTATCTATTCCAGTAGTAGTTGAAAATTCTCCAATAAAAGTTGTAGACAAATAAGTATGCTTGAAACAAATTAAAAGATGTTACCCAAAAAATTCAAATCGACTAGGCAGTATTCGAAAAATTAAATCTTCAAATCTAAAATACTTCAATACCTACAGACAAAAGTTTTTGAATAAAACGTATTGCCAGTGACGGCGCGTGGATGCCAGACGTTGTCCCTTACTGTCGGCCTCATAAATGTGCAACTATACAACGGAAAGAGTCATGCTCGGTGTTTGTCATTAAGATTAAAAAATCCTAAACGAAGATATTCGTAAAAAAACGCGACTAACCGACATAAATCACAATGTCAATAAGTCGAAGGGACAATGAGCGGACCACATCGCTTATAGGACTGTTGAGGAAGAAAAGTGCTCGAGTAGTGACTAGGAATCTACAAATAGAATATCGACGCGTAGGGCAACCTCCCAATAGGTAGACTGACCACCTAATAAAGATCCCAGGCTGTCATTGGTTGCAGGTGGATCAAAATTGAACGTCGTGGAAATGCAAAGGGGAGGCTTATGACCAGCAGTGGAATTCAAAGGCTGAAATGTAATGAAAGTCATGAAAAACACATAATTCCGAAAATCGTGTATCAATTTCAATGTATTTTCTGAGTATAATGGTATTATTTTTAACAACAGTCGAATATGAGGATCATTGATGTGCAATGTTTGTATCAACTCACAAATTATATTACAGCTGCTACTTTTGATGTTTTTTTCATTATTCCTTATTGCTATTAATTGTGGTTCACCATTTAAATTATTCATTAGAATGAGATTACATAATTCTAACTTTTAAGAAAATATTTATAAAATGTGGTTTTTTAACCAGAGCCCTTGTAGTCTGATGTATGAATTACTTTGTAATGCTTTTGTAAACATATAGCTAAATACGTACCAAAAGCAATTTCATCAACAATAACTTCACTATATCATTAATGCTATTATATAAAAAAAAGTAAGAGGAAAAAATCAGTAATTAATTAATATGCACAAATGAAAATGTTTTGACACAACAGAATCATTCTTATTACTTACAGTGCACCCAAAAATACAATCTAACCACTAGATAGTGCATGAAAGTGATCAACATACATTTAATGCCATCCCCTTATCGCAAAGTCACACAGGCTTCCCCGAAGGGTAGCCAGATTACCATTTGGTAAGATCTTTGACTTTCCGGCTTCACTGATGTCCATCAATGGTTTCTTGCAAACTCGTTTGTTTATATAAATATACGAAATCGTGCGAACTCACTTGGTTTATAATTATCCCATTCCTAGAAGTTCATACGAATATCTTCAAAGTTTTCCTTGCCATAAGAAAACAACAGTCGTGGTCCTTCACCCAAGCCTCTGACGGCGAAATAACGGTAAACGTACTTCGGCATTGTTAACAATTGAGGGCTAAAAGAAAGAATTTTCAGTTAAACATTTATAGAACTAAACATTAATTTAACAAATAATACAATTATCTCAGGACGCACATTATATTTTATAGTTACCTAACGTATAGCTTAATTTGAAGACCTTTATCAGACATGAAAGACCGAAGGCATATAAACTAAATCATTAAACTAAATTGATTTTAAAATATACCAAATGTTCAACAATTGAATTCAAGCAGTCAAAGGCCACTCGATAAAGATAATATAATATTGGGCTAATGATAAAAGCTCAACTTGATAGACAACTCGTAAGTAGGTACTGTCTAGCTGTAACAGTAATAACTGATACAACGTGGTAATTTACAAAAACGTAGTTTGACCGTTAGTTAACCGTTAATTAATCATGGCGTAAACAAGTGACAATCATGCGACAAACGTCCATAGGCCTTTTCATCTCAAATTTTTTTTGTGCGCATGCGTTAGCATCAGCCATCTTTTTCGTACAGTTTTTGATAAGCAACCACGATAAAGTGTCCGTACATAAAAAATAAAAATAAAACAATTTTTGTTGAAGCATTTTCACTATAAAAATTGAAAGAAAAGAAAGTAATAAATCATATAATTGAAAAAAAAAATTTTACATTTCATTTTAATTACATTGACTGTACGAAAAGGAACAACAAAACGGTGTTGTTATGGAGCATGTAAAAGTGATACACGGCTAAAATCATTCAAAGACAATACATACTATTTTATAAATTTTTTATATATTCTCTCGTCATTAAGATTTTATTTATAATAAAAAATACAAAAATATTCAATATCTTATTTACATTTTTCTTATCAATAATGCCATATGTAATCTCAAAATATTAATGACTTATTTTAATAATTATATTTTTATGAGTCATATTCATGTTAAAAAAAAAACTGCTTTTTTCAGTACTACAAATGACTTAATATTATTGATAAAGATAAAATTGTTAATATTACTTTTTTTATATATAAATAGTAAGCAAATATTAATACCTAACCTCTCTATCAGCTCATTTTTTTTCCCTTTTTGTGGACGTCCATGATATTTTAGCCATCTTTTTAATTGCTCACAATTATGAGCTTCATTTCAATCGTAAATAAGTGAAGCACCATCAATGGTTTCTTCCAATAATTTATTTGATTGTGGTGATAGTATTCCTTTTCCAGCCATGGTTCATTAAAACTGTACGAATCTTTTGAATTCCCACCATTTCAGCATGGCGGCCACGCATGCGCTTGTCTTCTGATGAAAAGGCCTATTGTATATATGTACGCGACTTGCAAAAAGCATGAAGGCAAATAAATAACAGTCGATGATTATATAAGAATGTATATTACTTAAGAGTTCATTTAAACATATTTATTAAATTTAGGCCGAAGGTCAAATAATTTACAATTCAAATCAACTTAAACGTACCGAATGCGAGACACGACCACTCCACGCAGCGACTCGAAGTGACTAAAATAAACGCCACAGATACATTACTTAAATACTCGATGGATCAGCTATACCAATAAGTATTTCAAAATGTTACGCAAAAATATGTTATCTGTACGAATTACTTATC
This sequence comes from Eumeta japonica, assembly GCA_005406025.1. Lineage (NCBI taxonomy): Eukaryota > Metazoa > Arthropoda > Insecta > Lepidoptera > Psychidae > Eumeta > Eumeta japonica. The sequence continues at coordinate 150,607 of BGZK01000689.1, forward strand.
TCACTTTCATAGTCTTTAATTCTTTAATGGTATGTTTTATTGCTATCTCATCAAACATCAAAATCTCGTAGCCTGAAACGCTAAATAATTGAGGATTTCAGGATATTCTTTCTTCCTATCTTCCTTTTCAATGATATAACTTTAAACCCTCATAGCGTTTAAGGCTATATCATTATGGAAGTAACGTGACTAAAGGACAAAAACTGACGTTAACTGAACGTGCGGAAACTGGCGAGTGGTTGTGAGATTTTGTTGTTTGATAAGACAGCGATAAAACATATCGTTAAGAAATCTAAAAATAAAATAATAACGAGTTATGTAATTCGAATAGACAACATATTGTTGCGAAACATTTTGAAATGCCTATTATTACAACAGTTGCATCGAGTATTTAAGTAACGTGCCTGTGGCGTTTATTTTATTCGCTTCCAGTTGCTGCGTCGAGTGATCGTGTCACATATTCGCCTGTTTCGGTTGGTTTGATTTGTAAATTGTTTGACCTACAGCCGAATTTTCAGTAAATGAGTTTTAACGAATTCTTAGGTTAACACATATTCTCAAATAATTATCGACTTTCATTAATTTATTTGCTTTCATATTTTCAACACATATTTTAGTTGACGCATGCGTGGAGAAGTATGAATATGTGTTGCATGATTGTCGCTTTTTTAACTTCTCGCTAAGAAAATTGAAAATTTTCTAAAATTTTCAGGAAGTTATTGGTTTCATCCCATTTTGCAAAAATCGAGTTCTCATCAGATCTCGACGTTCTGAGGGTCTAGGAAACTTCCCTGATCATCCCTGAGATGATGTCCGTATGGCTGTGGTGTCATGAAGGAATGTAAGTGGCGTGGTGTGTGTGTGCGAAGCGAAGGCGTGGAGGTGTGTGGATGTATGAATTGACTGAATAAAGCCTACTAAACGGCGGTCCAAAGAGTTTCACCAACCTTAGATCTCCTGAAAGTTTGGGCCGATTTGAACCGGTAGATTATGAGAAATTTTCAATAAACTAAGAAAATTTTTTTTTTAAGTGGAATTTTCAAAATAACTTTAAAATGGCTTGACCGATCAATTCCAAAATCTAATCTGCTCTTAACCTATTAAAAACACGTCGATTACCGCAAACTGGGTCAAAATCGGTTGATTCGTTTGCGAGAAATCGTTGTCGAAAGAAATCGAAACAAATCTTTTTTTTTTTTTAAATAACTACGAAACGGATAAAATTAGCAGGAAGTTGCAGAGTTGGCCTTTAGGGACAAATTTTTTATCCATTACTCCTCGAACGTGCACCCAAAAAGTAATACCTCCTTCGGACGCGCAACTCCCCTGGACGAAAAAGAAGGTAAGCGTTTGTTGGGAAAGCGTTCTTCATAGATTCTTCGCGCTTCTCTTGCGTTACCGTCGGCCCTTCCATATGCCATCATAATGTCGGCATACTCTTCATTAGTAAATGCAGCCATCGTCAGATGCACCACACTAGACTAACTAAAGCAACAACAATAACGAAAAACACAACAAAAATCCAACAAGAACAGAATAACAGTAACAGGATTCACGGCAGACCGTTGTAACAACAAAGATGTTATCGCAGAGATAGTCAAATCTCGACTAGAGGGACTGACTGCTCAATTTGCCGTTAACCTTATGAAAGAGAGAGACAGAATATTATATACATTACGTGCAAGAGAAAGATAACAAATTCTTACCTGCCTTGTTTGCAAAAGTTTATTTTTATTCCATGTATTGAACATCAGTGAAATACAACCTCGTACGGAAAATTTTAAATTTAGTGGTATTATTTGAAACTTTTCATAGCATATTGCACACCGTTAAAAAGAGGACAGTTCAGAGATGTTTTTAAAAAATTAGAAGAACATGATAATGTTTAGTTTTTTTTTTTAATTGAAGTTTAAAGTTGGGGTTTCAGTTAATTTTTTCAACGTCACCCAACTTTGTGCGGCAATTAAAAAATATAGATATTTGTGGCGAGAAATGTTGATTTTGATAGAATTGTACATCATTACAAATTGAAATTATTTAAAAAAATGCAGCTATAGCACTTACTTTTTTTTAATCAAATTTTAAAGTAGACTTTTGTAATTTCTCGCATAAAAAATAAAAAAATTAGCACAAAAATTCCGTGGGGCCAAAAATGTCTTTCGAAGGTTGAGGAGATAGCAAAAGACCCCTCCGATGTCCCCTTTCATTTTGGCAAACGATGCGACAAACATCCTATATAAAGTAATAATTACTAATAATTTATTGCATTTGTGGTTCATAATTCATGACAATCATTTAGGAAAAACAAAAAAAAATGTGTAAACATTGACTTGAAAATATATGTACGATATATTTTGATATAATAATTTTACTCTATATATATAGAGTAAAATTAAAGTAAAGTAGAGTAAAATTAAGTAAAGTAAACGTAATATAGTATTATGACATATTTATATATATATATGTATATACTATTCTCTATATAGTAACTGTATGTTATATAGTAAAAAAGATATATTTTTGTAAGTATATATTTATATGCAATATATTATGATATAATTATTTAATTATAATATAATAATCATGTGTATGTATATATTTATATATATAGTAAAATATTGAAATAAATCACTATGACAATAATAAAATAAACATAAAATTATACAATAATTACATTATAATTCCTCACAAACTAACAAAAATAAAAAAAGTGTTGTGTTATGAAAAAGTTTTGGTGATAAAATAGTGAATATTACTATATTGTATGCTCAATGAAAGTGAGTGATGTAATTACAGCACAGGTTGTGCAACTTTCCAATTATGTTCCCGTTAGAATACTCAGTCTGTGGTAATGTGACTATTTAATATGTAATTAGAATCTAATTGACAATAAAAAAAAACATTAATATGATAAATATCAACATTTTAGTTTATTTCACAAAATTTGTGATTTTTGTGGGGCGCTTTGCGATTAAAACTCCAAGGGAGTTGCGCATCCGAAGGAGGTATTATTTTTTGGGTGCGCGTTCGAGGAGTCATGGAAAAAAAATTTAATCCTAAAGGCCAACTCTGCAACTTACCGCTAATTTTATCCGTTTCCTAATTATTTCAAAAAAACGGTTTGTTTCGATTTTTTCGTCAACGATTTCTCACAAAGGAATCAACCGATTTTGACTCGGTTTGCGGCAGTCGACGTGTTTTCGTTAGGTTAAATGCAGATTAGACTTTGGAATTGATTCGTCAAGCCATTTTAAAGTTATTTTGAAAAAAACACTTTAAAAAAAATTTTTCCTAATTTTTTGAAAATTTCTCATAATCTACCGGTTCAAATCGACCCAAACTTTCAGGAAATTTAAGTTTGGTGAAACTCTTTGGAAGGCTCTATTCGGTCAAGCTGTTTAAAAGTTATAAGAGGTTTACAAGAGCTTGACCGTTCAATTCCAAAATCTAATCTGCTCTTAACCTATTAAAAACACGTCGATTGCCGTGAACCGGGTCAAAATCGGTTGATTCGTTTGTGAGGAATCGTTGTCGAAAGAAATCGAAACAAACCATTTTAAAGTTATTTTGAAAAAGCCACTTTTAAAAAAATTTTTTCTTAGTTTTTTGAAAATTCTCATAATCTACCGGTCCAAATCGACCCAAACTTTCAGGAAATTTAAGTTTGGTGAAACTCTTTGAAGGCTCTATTCGGTCGAGCCGTTTAAAAGTTATAAGAGGTTTACATACATCCACACATACCCACACACACACACACACACACATACACACACACACACACACACACACACACACACACACACATGGACATCAGGGAGATTTCTAGACCCTCTCAGAACGTCGAGATGTGATGAGAACTCGATTTTTGCAAAATGGGATGAAACCAATAACTTCCGAAAATTTTAGAAAATTTTCAATTTTCTTAGCGAGAAGTTAAAAGAGCGACAATCATACAACATATTCATACTTCTCCACGCATGCGTCAACTAAAATATGTGTTGAAAATGAAAGCAATAAAAATTAATGAAAGTCGATAATTATTTGAGAGAATATGTGTTAACCTAAGAATTCGTTAAAACTCATTTACTGAAAATTCGGCTGTAGGTCAAACAATTTACAAATCAAACCAACCGAAACAGGCGAATATGTGACACGATCACTCGACGCAGCAACTGGAAGCGAATAAAATAAACGCCACAGGCACGTTACTTAAATACTCGATGCAACTGTTGTAATAATAGGCATTTCAAAATGTTTCGCAACAATATGTTGTCTATTCGAATTACATAACTCGTTATTATTTTATTTTTAGATTTCTTAACGATATGTTTTATCGCTGTCTTATCAAACAACAAAATCTCACAACCACTCGCCAGTTTCCGCACGTTCAGTTCAGTTTTTGTCCTTAGTCATGTTACTTCCATAATGATATAGCCTTAAACGCTATGAGGGTTTAAAGTTATATCATTGAAAAGATAGGAAGAAAGAATATCCTGAAATCCTCAATTATTTAGCGTTTCAGGCTAAGATTTTGTTTGATGAGATAGCAATAAAACATACCATTAAAAATTAGAAGACTATGAAAGTGAGATAAGTATTCGTACAGATAACATATTTTTGCGTAATATTTTGAAATACTTATTGGTATAGCTGATCCATCGAGTATTTAAAATGTATCTGTGGCGTTTATTTTAGTCCTCGAGTCGCTGCGTGGAGTGGTCGTGTCTCGCATGGTAGTTTAAGTTGATTGAATTGTAAATTATTCCTTCAAATTTAATAAATATGTTTAAATGAACTCTTAAGTAATATATATTCTTAAATAATCATTGACCGTTATTTATTTGCCTTCATGCTTTTTGCAAGTCGCGTGCATATATACAATGGACATTTGTCGCATGATTGTCACTTGTTTACGCCATGATTAATTAACGGTTAACTAACGGTCAAACTACGTTTTTGTAAATTACCACGTTGTATCAGTTATTACTGTTACAGCTAGACAGTACCTACTTACGAGTTGTCTATCAAGTTGAGCTTTTATCATTAGCCCAATATTATATTATCATTATCGAGTGGCTTTTGACTGCTTGGATTCAATTGTTGAACATTTGGTATATTTTAAAATCAATTTAGTTTAATGATTTAGTTTATATGCCTTCGGTCTTTCATGTCTGATAAAGGTCTTCAAATTAAGCTATACGTTAGGTAACTATAAAATATAATGTGCGTCCTGAGATAATTGTATTATTTGTTAAATTAATGTTTAGTTCTATAAATGTTTAACTGAAAATTCTTTCTTTAGCCCTCAATTGTTAACAATGCCGAAGTACGTTTACCGTTATTTCGCCGTCAGAGCTTGGGTGAAGGACCACGACTGTTGTTTTCTTATGGCAAGGAAAACTTTGAAGATATTCGTATGAACTTCTAGGAATGGGATAATTATAAACCAAGTGAGTTCATACGATTTCGTATATTTATATAAACAAACGAGTTTGCAGAAACCATTGATGGACATCAGTGAAGCCGGAAAGACAAAGATCTTACCAAATGGTAATCTGGCACCCTTCGGGGAAGCCTGTGTGACTTTGCGATAAGGGATGGCATTAAATGTATGTTGATCACTTTCATGCACTATCTAGTGGTTAGATTGTATTTTTGGGTGCACTGTAAGTAATAAGAATGATTCTGTTGTGTCAAAACATTTTCATTTGTGCATATTAATTAATTACTGATTTTTCCTCTTACTTTTTTATATAATAGCATTAATGATATAGTGAAGTTATTGTTGATGAAATTGCTTTTGGTACGTATTTAGCTATATGTTTACAAAAGCATTACAAAATAATTCATACATCAGACTACAAGGGCTCTGGTTAAAACCATTTTTATAAATATTTTCTTAAAAGTTAGAATTATGTAATCTCATTCTAATGAATAATTTAAATGGTGAACCACAATTAATAGCAATAGGAATAATGAAAAACATCAAAAGTAGCAGCTGTAATATATTTGTGAGTTGATACAAACATTGCACATCAATGATCCTCATATTCGACTGTTGTTAAAAATAATACCATTATACTCAGAAAATACATTGAAATTGATACACGATTTTCGGAATTATGTGTTTTTCATGACTTTCATTACATTTCAGCCTTTGAATTCCACTGCTGGTCATAAGCCTCCCCATTGCATTTCCACGACGTTCAATTTTGATCCACCTGCAACCAATGACAGCCTGGGATCTTTATTAGGTGGTCAGTCTACCTATTGGGAGGCTGCCGCGTCGATATTCTATTTGTAGATTCTAGTCACTACTCGAGGCACTTTTCTTCCTCAACAGTCCTATAAGCGATGTGGTCCGCTCATTGTCCCTTCGACTTATTGACATTGTGATTTATGTCGGTTAGTCGCGTTTTTACGAATATCTTCGTTTAGGATTTTTAATCTTAATGACAAACACCGAGCATGACTCTTTCCGTTGTATAGTTGCACATTTATGAGGCCGACAGTAGGGACAACGTCTGGCATCCACGCGCCGTCACTGGCAATACGTTTTATTCAAAACTTTTGTCTGTAGGTATTGAAGTATTTTAGATTTGAAGATTTAATTTTCGAATACTGCCTAGTCGATTTGAATTTTTGGGTAACATCTTTTAATTTGTTTCAAGCAACTATTTGTCTACAACTTTTATTGGAGAATTCTCAACTACTACTGGAATAGATACAATACGGGCATTCAACATAATTCCCGTCTTAATTAAGTTCAATTTTAGATTCTCGAGAAACTACTGATCATGGAGCCGAAGTCACTCGTATATTTCGTCATTATCACTATATCACCGGTAAATCAAAACAGAGTGATGTATTCTCCATTGACACTGATGCCACATCCTTTTCATTGAAAGGATTAAAATGTCTTCAATGCTTTTGTGAAAAGTTCGAAAGATTTGCATCTCCCCATCTTACATCTCTTCGATGTTGGATCGGTTGTGTACTTCCATTGTGTACGTGGATTGAGGTAGTGGCATTTTCGTACAACATTTTAGCATTTCCATATGCCGATAGTCAATGAGGCATTGCGGAAGAGAATGTAACACCGCGCAGGTTTTCATTGAATCCCATGAAATCAAATGAAGCAAAAATTTTATAGTCCGCATATGTCAAGCATTTGCCGATTATTATATTATTGTATTATGGAAGGCGATTATACTCTTACATCTTTGGTATAATGTACTGAAGCATGTCAAGATACGAAGCACGTAGCTGAAGCCTTTATCAAAACCGTGCTCTCTTTGTTCGGATGTTGGGAGTCGTTGAACCAGTGGGTGCGGCGGTTAGCAATAGCCCTCTAAAACAGCTTATATACGTGGCTCAAAATGTAATGGGTCTGTAATTCTTCAACAAGATTTCAAAACTGTTTGACATATTTATGACGTTCTCTGTATTATAGGTGAAGAATTTGTGATTGATAATTTCGACACCATCTTGAGACAAACTGTGGTCTGGTAGTAGTGGTAGCAGAACAAGTTGCCTGATTGGAGATTTATTATGTCCTCTTCCTGTGTTTGAACTTCAGATAAGCCTATAATGTACAGGCACAATTTGTCTATTGTTTCTTCTTGATAACCTTATAAATATAATAATGTATATTTTATTCTGTAATGTCTCAGTGTCATATTTCATAGGAAACACCACTGATGGAAGTATATTTCACAATTTTTATATACTGTGTGAGTGGAACTTATTGGTCAGGTTAGATAATACACTTCCTTGGTTAATTCTACAAAAGGCAGTCATTTCTCTTTTCAAATAGTGGGTCAATTTAAACGATTTGAAATGATCCGTATACGGTTAAGTGTACGTAACGTACGCTGGGTATCGAGGTACTCCAGCATAGAAATAAACATAGTATCCCATTTGCGGTGACACCTGAGCCTCTTACAGTTGAAAGTGGTGGTTTTAACGGAAATATAGTCTTATTGTAGTTAATATTACGCACCACAAGTTTTTTAACCCTCTAATTAACTACGAAACTGAATAATGCCCATTATGTCCGCGTCTAGTACATCAATGCAAGGCTTGATATAAGAGAACTATCTACAAATTAAAGAATTGAAGCTGTTCTTTACTTTGACGACCGTTTCCAGAGACATCCTAGTTCAGAATAAGCTAGTCTCTGTATTATTCGTTATTTTTCTAAGACAGGTTAGCTTGGTAGACAGCTTGTTACCAGTGGCGTCATCAGCATAACAATGAATTTGTTACATATCCATTTACGAAACCAACAAGAAGAGAGACAATAGGACAGAGTAAAACAATAAACTGCCTAGAGGGGTAAAAACCGTCAACAATTGCTGTTTGAACCAGATTTTTGTCAGATTTCAAGACTTGCATTACGCAATTTTATTTATATAACAGAGGCTATTGCTTGTACTTTTCATCGCCACGATAAGGGAATAACTACTATATTGTTATCAATATTATATTTTATTATTTTCCACGTGTAATGCAAAATTTTGAAGGTTACTATGTACAAGTGTAATTTCTGTTTCTAACATTTTATATCCTTATCACAACTTACATGTTCGTCTTTGATAAAATACTACTTTCATAAATCTTTGAATGTTCTAGAAACACTGTTTGGTGAGATGCCAACCCTCGAAATCGATGGCAAACAATATGCTCAGAGTATAGCTATCTGTCGGTACCTGGGCCGCAAGTACAGGATCTCCGGCGCCACTCCCGAGGAAGACCTACTCATTGACCAGATTGTGGACTTCATCAATGATATCAGAATTAGTTAGTTTCTTTAATGCTAACAGTATTATCTCTGTATTATAGTAAGCTTTTTATTTGTGAAAATGTAAGACTATTCAGCAAACACAGTACGTACATAATTGAAATAGTATAACAATATTTTATTTATTGTCATTGAACACATTTTCTTAAAAGGTGAATTTTTATTTTATCGGTTTTATTGTACGATTTTGATTGATTTCCATCAATTACGTGGGGTGATGGAGGAGGGAGTGGGCCAACGGAACTCTCATTCACTGGACGCAAGACAACTGCGGAAGCGTTTCTTCATATCACCATTCCATGTGAGTGTGGTACCTAATCGGCGCATTATCACGCTGAAGCCAAGTCGTGACCGAATAAATGCTAAAAAAGTCAAAACACTTGTTTAAGCAAATCGTCGTGTCGTGGTACGTTTATAACCGAAAACACAAAAGTTCTACTCTTAGTATGCATAGCATTTTCCACGAACGTTTGGGGATGAAAAAAGTATTGGCGCGAGTCCCCAGAATGCTTACCGATGCAAAAACACGCCAAGCCAAAACATTTTCGGGCTTCTTGGAACTGTTACAACAACAACAGTTTAGAAGAACGACATGCCAAGTGAATTATGCTAAAGGCAACTATGTCGAAAAATTAAATAAAGTTTACCTAAATTTAATAAAAGTTACCAACAACATATTCATTCTCACTTTTAATGAATGCTCCTCGTATAAACTCCTTTGTAAGTAATAACATTTTGTATTTCTGTTTAAAAACGTAGAAGCGGCCGTTGTGCACTATGAAGACAAGCCTTGAAGAGAGAAGTTCAAGGACTTCAGTGTTGTGTACCCTCTGTTGAAGAAACTGGATTCTATTATTGCTGATAACAACGGCCATCTTGCATTAGGCAAGGTAAAGTGGAATTCACTTTTGATTTGCGTGTTCAACTCTTATAAAATACACACTCTTTCCCTCTCTTTCTCTATTTGGTAATTTAGATATTCGCTGTTATATACTTTATGTCGATGTCTTATTGCTTTGAATCGAGTTTCTTACATGAGGTTACATTTGAGTTGTTACTGTAAAAATGTATATATAGGCTTATTGCTTAATCGAGTCCTACATAGAAGAACCTACCATAAAGTAAAAAAGTTCAATGCGACATACTTATCTATGACATACTAATTTATTGATTGAGATTCATATTCATAATTAGTTGTTGAAACCTTATATTTTTAATGGACGTTATTCTCATTTACATAAACCACGTTTATATGTTTTTCGTGGTGTACATGAAATGTGGGATAAATATTTAAATGTTTATTGACCTTGGGCACCAAAAACTCTATTTCTAATAAGATACTCAAATATGTTGTATGTATAAATTAGCAATTTGTTTCATCAAATGTAATATCGCATCGTTTTGAAAAGCTCATTGCCGAAAATGCGTGGAAATTTCTTTTGAACGTTCTGAGTTGTTTCTAATTTGAATATTTCTATAAATGCATTGTGATTATATTCAAGTCCAACTTTAATACCACATATAACACTTAGTAAACTGTTATTTAAAGTTTTATGTTTTTGTTGAGCCTTTTGAAATATTGTGTTATAGCAAAGAAATAATATAAAAAATGTGTTGTATTCCTAGATAGTGTTAAAATATTAAATAATTTAAATATCAAGTATTGTACAGCATTCTGTATTCAGTTTAATATTTCAATTAATAAATGATAACCTAATGTTTTTACTGTAGTAATAACCACTGTGGTATTTATTATTGAATGTAATATAAAGTATTGAATATAAAAAGATGTTCAATTATCAAGGGGCTGTTCAGAAAATTGGCGTCCACTATGAGAGGTACTATTTCTTGGTAATCACAATGAGTTTGATTTAAAACCATCAAATGGGTATAATATTTGACTATATAAAAATAAATAACGATATAATACTTTTAAAAGGAAACCTCTAATTATTTCTCACGTGTTATTGAATTACAATCGTCGCTTGTAGCCAATTGTAGCAAGGTTGTTTTAATTAATGTCACTCTAATTATTCGACAGAAAAATATTTTTCGTTTTGCACATATGATTCTGATAAGGGGTGTTTTAGGGTGACGCACTATATCATATGTCAGAACAACTAACTCCATTTAGAATTTCGAGCAGGGCTATGTTCAGTGGCTGATAGTATTGTAGTAGTATATAATAACATCCCTTTCGTGATTTAAAATAATTTTCAACCCTCGCTTTTGATATTTCAGATGACTTGGGGTGATTTCGTCTTAACAGGCTTACTGTATTACCTAAAGCAAATGTTGCGCATGCCGGACCTTGAAGAGAAGTACGTGAACATCAAGAAAGTGGTAGACAAAGTGGTGGCCATCCCGCAGGTCAAAGCGTACGTGGACACGGCACCTGAGGACGAATTCTAAATTAAAAGAATTACTCATCTGTTTAGATAGACTGTTTAGAATAAGATACAAGTTTTGAAATAAAACATAAATATATTATTTTGATATAAATTCTCTGTGTTTTTATTATAAAGAAAATGTACTAATTTTTATAAGCATTTATAGTACATTTGTAGTGTTTTTAAACTAGAAAATGGCTATAGAAAATATATTTCTATATGTATGTAAAAAATATCTATCTATGTAAAAAAAATATAAAGCAAAGATTGCGGTTATAAACTGAATAAATTTATTATTTTTTATGACAATAAACTCTTCTGATTAGTCCTGGAATATCCACACAGAGATGCAATACCCTTGCTCTTTCCTATAAGTTGCCACACTATAAATGGGTCAGCTTTTCCATAAGTTTCCTCTCCACTTAAGTTTTTACCAAATGTATGAAATACTCCAAATCCAGATAAGGTCATTGGAGAAAGATTTCTCTTCAGTGTTTCCCATAATTCCATCCTGTTGAAAATTTTTTTGGTACATGCGAAATCTTGCGTTCTGTTTCATGTAGAATCTTTTCATATACAGTTTTGACATACAGTTTGCTAATGACTCTAAGGAGACAACAGGTGAAAATCTTCAACGTTTTGCTGTCATTTTTTGCCTTTTACAGAGCCTTCCCTACGTTTTCAACATAGGTATGTTATAAGACACCTTACCGCTTTTTCAGTACTTATTATGCATTTGATACTAAACTTTTGCTTTTTACTCCACCTTTCTGAACCTGTGACGTCACTTTATCATAGCTGACACTCTTCCCTTCATCTTTTCAAGTCTTGTTTTTCATCGCACACAAATAATTTACTCCGCGCTAATTTACTTTCAATTTCATCCAAATACTCCTGTGCCAGTTGCTTGCCACTGGTTTAAATTTCATATCGAAAGATATCCACTTCTGTCATAATTGTCGTAATTCTTTTCTTCATTCTTAGACATGCGAAGTCATTTCTAATCATATTCATGCTCTATGTCTCAAGATTGTTCCGGTCTTTCTACATTACATTATAGATATACATAATACATTACAGAAATATAAATAAAATAAGATTTAGGATGTACAAGCGTAATCGCAAAAGTGGATATGATGTTGTGAAACTTTATAGAGAAATTTACGTTCGAATATCAAAAGGTTTTTGTATTTTCGTGAGGAAAAGTTATGAATTGTGGAGAGTAACGATTTGTAGAATTCGATATTAACGTGTAGTAGAGGAAAGAGGGTAGAAAGTAAATGTAATCAAGACCAAGGTCACAGTTTTTGAAGCAAACGTATTACTGAATACATTACATTTTTGAGGAGGAGGTAAAAGAGTTGAACGAATCGTCAATCAAGAACTTTGACGACTTTGTTTACGTATGATAGTCAACATGAGATCTGATGTCATCAGATCGTACAAGCAGTATTCCGTACCGCGTTGTGGCATGAAACCATACTGTATCGTCTGCAGCTTCGGCAGCAAGTTTTCCATTAGGCACACCAGACCAGCATCCTTGTCATGGTTTCACTTATTACAGGGAGATCTATGGGACGATAAGACTACGAAAGGGAATAGTCGTCCTTACCCAATTTTAAAATCACCTTTATGGCTGTCACTTTCCACGTTCGAGATAAGTATCCCAGCCGTAAGCATTTATTTGCTAAGGCCAGGAACAATCCCAGATTTCGCAAGATAGTAGCCTGGCAGATGTCCAAAGTGAATCCGTCAATCTCGGAGGCATTTATAGAATTGAATGCTTTAAAGCCATTTTATTTTGGCCTCGGTAAAAGGAGGGTCCGGCCCGGCCAAGATATTCAAAGCCTCCGGTGGATAATTATTTTCATCGGTTCATCTTCTGAGTTCTGTATGAAACGGACTTGATAGTCCGATTCATATAGAACTCTGAAGATATGTGAACCGAGTGGACACTGATGTGTCCACTCGCTCATCAGGGAAGCAGGTATTTGCCAGGAAGATTGCGCACTCATCCTGCCTGTAAGTTCGCTCTCAATCTTCTTCAAGTAATATATCTTCTTTATTTTTTCCGGTGTGCCTAATGCCTCTGTAGACACAGTTCCATATGCTCTCCTTATCCTGAGTTGAGCAAAAGCATCTCCAGCTCGTCGTCCGAGCATCCGGTACAGCCCGTTCGTAGACCTTCTCATATATTCCTCGACCACATATTGGCGTCTTGAAGGGCGCGTTTCAGATGCACCGAAATTCGGATAAACTCGCAATAAGTTAATGCTATGTGCATGGATAGGTTGGAAGGGCATTTTTCATTATGAGTTTTTACTGCCGGGCAAAACTATCAGTTCAGATTTCTACTGCTGTTGGCTCTACCGCTGTTGAGACTCAAGCAAGAAGCTGAGAAAACACGGCCAGAATCGATCAGTAGAAAGGGCGTGGTTTTTCAGAATGATAACTAAGACCACGCACATATTTAGCCACTTAGCAAATATTATGACAGTTTGGTTGGGAAGTGTTAATACATCCACAATATAGCCATGACCTTGCACCCTCAGATTTTTACCTTTTAGGTCAGATCCCTTTAGGTAGTGTTATGTTAACATTAAAATAGGTTTGTCAAAACTACTTGTCGCAGTTTTTTGATTAGAAATCTCAATATTTCCATAGCAATAGGAAATGGAAATCATGTCACTACTTGCAGGATGGCAGCAAGTTGTTGAACAAAATGGCATGTAAATATTATAATCAAATGTAAATAAAATACGACGAAAAATGATCTTGAATTTATATTTAAAATAATCATCCTTTCATTTAAAATCCTTTTAAAAGTTTTGCATTGTATTTAGTAAATTTTGTGATTCTTGCCCGAACCGAAAAAGCACGACGATTGTTAATATTAACATAAAACACAAAATTTGCATGTCGATATTTAACTTAACAAGAATAAGAGTATATTAAAAAATATTCGTAATGTAACTTCGTAACTAAATACAATAAAAACAGGTCAAGGATTAGTTTTTACGAAACATTAGACACGGTTCCTCTTAAGACTTACGCGATATCAAAACATGAAAACATTTACAGCACACCGACCCTATTCTAATAATAAAAAACTGGCCAAGAGTTTGTCAGACCTCGCTCATTATAGAATTACGAAGCAATTATTACAAAGAAATGCAATACAGATGGAAAAAGTTCGTTGTTACAGTTTTTACAAGTTTCCTACATAGAATAATGATAACCACTTTATCTAAAATGACATGTAGTTATGTCGATTGTTATTATTAAACTAGTATATACTAAAGTGCATCAGCAAAAGAGCATATCTTCATGGCACATATGTCCTTTTGTTAAAAAGTGTAGTTTTTCGGCAATAAGTCGAAAACAATATCCGATCATATTAAAAATAATTTTGGTTGAAAGTATTTATTAAGCGTTATCTTTTTCATTTTTTGGATATACGGTTCAGAAAATAGAGGTGGGGGGGACATAATTTCTGCAACTTTCGGAACGATTATTTCCGAAATTATTTACGTAATCAGAAAAATTGCTAAGAAACCTTAAAGTATTTATTAAAAGAACTGTCAAAATATATGCTACTCGTTGATGTTTGCTGAAAAAAATTTAATTCAGCTTCTGTTACATGTATGGAGTGCCCCCTAGAAATATTTACTTTTGTTATTTAACAAAATGAAGTAGCGGCTTATACAAGATATTTAAACTATAAATTTTATTGATATAAGTGTACAACATTTATATCTCATCGAAGTACCTAATCGATCACATCTTAAAAGCGAACATATTTTTGTACGCTTAATAAAATTAAAGGTGTAAATAGCATATTTTTGTTATTTTAGGTAATATTATATTATATTATAGATTTAGCATGTTTACGTACATACATTAGGATTAACATAGAAATAGGAAGATAAATGTTGATAAGCACTGAATCAAATTGCAAAATACTTATTGTTATATGTTAATATATGACTGCAAAAGGTTTTTGATGGCATAAATAAATGTTAAAAATATGCAAGCGTTACATCACTTTTCTTGATATTATTTATTTAATTTAAATAAGTAAGTAAACTTCATTTAGGAGATAAAACAGATCGTCCATAATTTATAATGAAAAAAGCATCAACAATCCCCTTAAAAATTAATCAAAATGTGCATCCGAAATTCTTTATATACAAGGTTCCCGATTCGTGTACCTTCTAGCTTTGGGAAAAGAAAGTAGAGCTAATTTTATCGACAAAAATGTAACAAATATTTTTTTTTACGATAAGTTTTTTTTTGTAATGGATTATTGAAATGTAAATTATCAACATTTCCGAGTGAACACTTAAAAATTTATAAATCATTAAAAAGTGTTGATCGACGATTGAATTTTTTTCGTTAATTAACTAATGTATCTTCTTTTTAAATATTAAAAATATTTATCACAAATTAAATTTTCAAGCTGAAAAAAAATACAAAGTCGTAAAATACTCCAAATTTCTTGGTTAATTTGACCTTATTATTGTTCTATATTTCACAAATAAAGTCATTAAGGATATTTTATTTATTTTATTGATATTTTAGTTGTTCTTCAAACGTTGGTAAAACACGTCTATTTGAGCACAAGCATTGAGTCACAAACTAACTAACGGTTAAATTCGAATCCTCCTCCCCCCTCGCCCCGCAGTAATATAATTTATGATCTGGCCGCTTCGCCGAAACAAAAATGATGGCAAAGCACAATACAAAGAGCCTTAGTGGGCTTTGTTTACTATTATTTTAGAGGACCATAAAAATTAGCTAGAGATTTGAAATGTTTTAAATTTTTTCCGTAGTTTATTCTAGTTGTAAAAGAAACTAAAATATTAGAACTTTAACGTGTTAGTTTGGGAAATATACAGGATGTTTGGCGCATCGTTTGCCAAAATGAAAGAGGGCATCGGAGGGGTCTTTTGCTATCTCCTAAACCTCCGAAAGACATTTTTGGTCCCACGGAATTTTTTGTGCTAATTTTTTTATTTTTTATTTATATTTTTAAAGTATACTTTAAAATTTGATTAAAAAAAAGTAAGTGTTATAGCTGCATTTTTTTTAATAATTTCAATTTGTAATGATGTACGATTCTATCAAAATCAAAATTTTTCGACAGAAACATCAATTTTTTTTTTTGTTGCCACACAAAGTTGGGTGTCGTTGAAAAAACTAACTGAAACCCCAACTTTAAACTTCAATTAAAAAAAAAAACTAAACATTATCATGTTCTTCTAATTTTTTAAAAACATCTCTGAACTGTCCTCTTTTTAAAGGTATGCAATATACTATGAAAAGTTTTTATTAACTTTAGGAATTTCTTCACCTTGTGTACTAAGACACAGTAGGCTGATATTCGATACTTCTATTCCCTAATAAATAACATACGCTAAGTAAGCAATAATTGTTATCACACTCTTAAACAGTTTAATCTGTTTGATAGGTATCTTTTTTACATAAATACACGAATGTTTTTGATAAAAAAAAAACAGTTGTCTTTTTAAGCTAATTAAAACTTTATTTAACTAAAAGCACAGTTACATAAAAAAATATAAAAGCTGTTCGAACTGCCTACCACCGTTAGCAATGCACGCACGACATTTGCACCTTATTTCGACAGTGGAAGTACTTAAAAGCATTTCTTGCTGAATTTTCTGGAAAACCGCTTCTATCCGTTCATGCAAATCTTCTACATTTTGGACTTCTGTGGCGTACACCCTACACCAATTCTTTCGCTCGTCCCCAGACGTATAAAATCTAACGGC
Source organism: Eumeta japonica (assembly GCA_005406025.1). Taxonomy (NCBI): domain Eukaryota; kingdom Metazoa; phylum Arthropoda; class Insecta; order Lepidoptera; family Psychidae; genus Eumeta; species Eumeta japonica. The sequence goes on from BGZK01000689.1 coordinate 167,592, forward strand.
GTTAAGTTCGGGGAACGTGGAGGACATGGGATTGAGCCGTCTCTCCCAATCCAAGAATTAGGGAATACGTTATTCAAGTATTCCTTAACTATCAATCTCCAGTGTGCAGGACAACCATCATTTTGGAAAATTATTGGCCGGTTTTCATAAAAAAATGGCACTTCTGCTATCATTTCTGGTAAAACATTTTGTAAAAATTCTAGATAATTATCTCCGTTTAGATTATCAGGTAGGTAGTGCAGTCCAATTATGCGGTCTCCAATCACCCCTGCCCAAACATTCAAACTAAATCTTCTTTGAAACGACGTCTGTCTCTTCACTCGCGGATTCTCATCTTTTGACGACCAGTGATGCAAGTTATGAAGATTTAAAATGTGAAAGAAATAATCAATAGTTAATGCATTCAGGTGTTTATGAAACATTTTTTCTACAAACATAATCAATCTTAAATTACTTGTAGTGAACCCAAAGATACGATCTAACCGCATAATAGATTGTGAAAATGGTACATTTGTGTAATGCCATCTGCACAAACAATAAACTCACACTTCTTTTCCAGAAGGGTAGGCGGATATCAGAGACCACAATCTTTGTCTTTCTTTCTTGCCACTTAAATCCATCAATAAATTCATGCAAGCTTCTTGAATATGAAATTGTGCAAGCTCACTTGGTTTATAAGTAGCCCATTCCTCAGGATTTACCCGAATATCTTCAAACTCTTCTTTACTATAAAAAAGTAACAATCTTGGTCCTTCACCCAAAGCCTTGATGGGGAAATAGCGATAAAAATACTTCGGCATGTTGACAATTTAGGGCTTAAAGAAAGAATGTTCACTTTAGTTCAAAGACTAATTTTTCGAAACAAAACATATATTTAAAAAATAATACAAGTACTTATTTCAAGACGGATATTAATTTTTAACCCGAAGACTAACCGACACACAAATTAAAAATATGACCTTCATGAGCTGATACAGATAAAACATAGCCAAATGATTGAAACACAAATAATTCTCTAATTATAGAATTTCGGATCAATTATAACACAATTTCATAATGTATGGATTATTCGAGAATCAAATCAAAACAGCTAAAACTTAAAACTTACACAGATAAGCTATTGGGCTAACAACAAAAACTCAACTTTAGACGACATATGACAATTAAAAAGAAATACATACGTAAGTAACAGTTAAAGAAACACACATCATTCACAAACACAAACCCAAGATTCTAGAAAACACGAAATGACGGGAACCATGGGCGTAAGAAAGCGAACGTACCAAACTTGCAAACACCCATAGTATATTATCTATGATGATGCTGTGTATGACGACCACTCTTACGTAACTCGAAATACAAAAATCGCTACAAATACTTCACAGTCGTCACATAAATACTAGATGAAACTGATACACTAATAGGTATTTCAAGATATTTCGTAACAGTTTGTTAATCAACGATATAATTCTGATGCTAACGAATGACGGTGTTTAAGGCTTTTGCAGGAGGTAAGTTGATTATACGACAAAACTGATATGCTCGGTGCTGATAAATAACTAAAATTGCAAACAGCAACTAACCACATGATTTTGTTTGATAAGATACTAAATATTATATTTAGTATCTTATCAAACAAAAATTTAGTGAACCGTACATAATATATTTAAAATATATCACGTACTGTTCACTAAAGTATTTGAATAGAAAATGATAACGCCATCTCCCGGAAAAACCGTACATCTCATGGAAAACTACGCGATTACAATGACGATCGGAAAAATAAGACGCCTTCAATATCATCGAGCGAGACATAAATAAAAGCAACATCTTATGCCTTCCTAGATCATTTGTGTTTATGTTACCCAATTGACGCTAGTGTACCGGTAGTGACAGCACCATAGACTATACTATATATTGACAGAACTAGATTAAATACAATGTACTCTGTGATAATGGGACTTATAGAATTCTAATAGATTACTATTAGACTAAGCTCAGCCACGCTTCGTAGTAATTCTATTCGTTAATGGAAGTGGCCAGTTTTATGTTTGTATTACAATGCTATCCTGAGTATTTCATTATCACAAGACCTTGACTAATGAGTGCCCCAAAATTGATAGTATTAGTTTCTGTAACCAATGGCGTAACTATGCCATCTGATACCCTAAAAACAAGCTTGACGTTGTAGTTTCATATCATGTGGTTAGAAACACCATCATAATTATTTTGTGCATTTTTGGATAATGAACTATTAAATTTTATTTTCAAAAGTGTACCTAAGTATTACATTAAAATAATAATTTTAATCTAGTAAATAAATTAAATCCACAAGTTCTCTCATACAGAACGGAATCGATTATGCATCTTTTCGCAAATATTCATAACACCTTCCTTAGAACTCTTTTTTTAGGACAAGTTTGCCAAAGTAACATAATTACTTTGGCGTCTATAAACGTCATAAATTTTTTATGCGACTTGTGTCGCATTCTTACTTTTTTTGTAATAAACCTTCAAAATGTATCGAATTTCAACGTAAGATTCACTCATATTGGTGGACAGAAAAACAATAGAAAAGTGGCAGAACACCTTTTTTACTTTTTATTTTTCTTTTTTTACAATATCATCTATTCATTGGTATCAAAACCAGCCAGATCCAAACAACACAATCAAAAAGATTTTACTGCAACTTTTTACTTAAAAAAGACGAAAAACTCTTTTCCCTCCCATATATATACATAAAAACTGATTTTAACATAACACAACCTATGTACCCGTTATGTAATACCCAATGTATAATTAATAGCTGCTCCTTTTCTTAATTCGTGTATAAGTAGTTGTGCACATTTTATTATTCATATAATAAAATTTACTAATAAGCTAAATGTCTGTCCCAGTTTATAGAATATTATTCTGCTTATAAAACTGAGACATGATTGATTATTAACTATAAGCGATTGTAACATGTATAAGAGTTTGAATCTAAAGAAGAAAACTATACAATTTTAAATATTTTAAATCTAAGACTTTAGTAAAGAGATGTACAAAACAATTTTTTTTCACGTTTAATATTTATAATTTTGAATAATAATTGAAATTTATCTATAGGTCACATTCACACGTATATACTGTCGTATTCGTCACTTATATCTAACCTAATCTTAACTCAACAATCGAACATACAATAGAGATAAACAATTGGGTCAATACCATTTAGATTTCTGCCAAAGATTATATAGGAAATAAGCCGCTGTTAAAAATGTAATTTGATGTATATTATACGTTTATAAGTAATAAAATTCAGTATACGCATGACTTTTTTAATTTGAACCCCATTTTCATTTAGTTTATAGGTAACTTTATATAAATTATTTGCCCTATTCTAAAAAACTACATTCAACCAACCCACTCACCAAATACTAAGTTTTTTCATAGCGCAGACCAATAACAAATGTAATGGAATTGTACTTTAAATGTATATCAAATAATTTACTTTGCATATGATTTGTGTAAATATTTTTCCTTAGACGGATACCACATCGAACACAGGAGCGTTGGATATTAATGATAATCGCCTTTACATATTTTGAACTAACAAAAGGTACGCAAGACGTCGTTAACGAGACCCCGTTTATTACAAACTAAAACAGCGCCACGGCAGTATAAAAGCGCCTTCAGCTTCAAACTCACCATACAAGAAACTGATTTCAATACGTAAATTCCCTCGGAGAACTAAAAAACAAAATGGCGTTGGCGGTAAAAATCACAGCTGTCATTCTGATCGTTTGCTTCGTCGCTCTATTCAACTGTTAACCCGTCGATGATCACGCACAACCGGAGCTTCAAGTCATGGAGGTGAAGAGCGTCCACAAAAGGTCGCTGGACCACGAGGACGGCGACGGCAACGATGCCATGATCCAACCGGCCCTAGAGAACGCGTACGACCACAGGATCAGGGTGCTCCCGGGGTTCCTGCATTGAGTTTCACTGACGACTGACCGCGGCTGAAGGATAATGTGCAATAATTCGCCTTTAAGTTAGACTTTATCGTTTTTATTTTCATGTACGTACATAAAAGAGCTTAATCATTTCTGTTTTTTTTTTTGGAAGCGGATTTTTGTTTCTATTCTAGAAGTTCCCCGAAATCATTTGAACATACTAATAAACTGACTTTAAACAAAAGTTCCGAAAATATTGAAAATTATTAAAGAATTACTCAATAACAATCATAAAGTCAAGCATATCTATTTTCTTAAATGCACTTAGATACAATAAAATAGCCATATGACTGGAAGTATGATAAAAATGACTTGTCGAAGATAGCACCGAAAGAATTTCCAAATAATTATTTTTTTGTAGGCAACAAGAATCTAAAGTCCTGTCGTAGAAGTAGAAATGTTGAGTGTATGTACAACATTTTGGCGTCCATATTTCAACCGTCTTCAAGACAAATATGTAATGTAATTTACAACCTATGAAAGACAATAAAAAATTCCCTTGCTTTTACTAAACCGTATTTTTAATCAACTAAGCAGCGAGTGCTTAGCAGTGGCGGATCCAGGGGGGGTCATGGGAGTCATGTCCGGGGCCCTGGGCTGGGTTTTTGTCTTATTATTGTAATCGATAAATAAATAAATTGCATCTGTTGCGTAAGTACCTAATTAACTCGACGTTCATTTCGCTCCACGATGAACGTTCAAATGAACACTGGCTAGCGTCTGCATGGCGCTGGCCACGCATGATGGCCCCTTAATCTCGTTGTTAGCCATCATAAGCTATCGCGAAGACTAGCATAGTACCTGATCACCATACTAAGAGTATATATTTGACTGTCTGATTGGCGCAGTTGGTAGTGATCCTACTTGCTGCGATGGGGGCGTGAGTTCGATTGCCGCACAAGACAAACATTTATTTATTTTATAAAAAAATAATGTATGTCTTGACCCTCTATGTTTTTATGCATTATGTGTATATATTTACAAAAAATTATGTACGTTTTATATCAACTATCTGATAGCCACAGTACAAGCTTCGTTGCTTAATTTGGGACCAGACAATGATGTATCTATGTCCGAAGATATTATTATTGTATGACGCTTGTTGTAATTAAGCAATTTCATTGTTACGTATCTCACAGTAGGAGTTTCGGATCCTATATCTACAAGATATAATTCGCAGATCATTTTGCGTTGATCAACATGATTGATGTATCAACATCCACAATCTTATTAAACAGTAAAGTCTCCACAACTGATTAATTAAATTAATTGCAAGTTATCTGTAAATGACCTTCTACACACTAACAACCAAATAAATTTACAATTGTCATTTTTAAGTATCCGCTAAACGTTTGATGTGGCAGCAAATAAAATGGGAAATTTAATCGTGTTGCAAAGAGTATTGAAAGGAGTTCTAAAGTATACAAAGAACGATCAAGTCCGGTTTGCCATTATGTTTTATGACATATTTGAGTAACAACAAACAAACATACTTTCATTAATGTGTAGAAAGAGGTAAAATCGTAAAGTAATTTATTTTTATAAATAAGAATATATTACTTCAGCAATAAAAGTATATTTTATTAAACATTGTGCAATAGTATGACAACCTTTGCTTTATATTTTTAAAACATAGATTAATATTTTATTAATACATAAAAAATATTTTTTCTACAGTTAGGCGCAGACCAAAAAATAATGAAGGCACAGTCAATGAAAGTCAAGTCAAGTGAAATATAATATAATTCTGTTTTATTTCGAAACTTATATCTTATTCTAAACATACAATCAGACGAGTAATTCTATCAATTTATATTTCGGTCTTAGGAGCCTTGTCCACGTACGCTTTGACCTGCGGGATGGCCACCACGTTGTCTGCCACTTTCTTGATGTTCACGTACTTCTCTTCAAGGTCCGGCATGCGCATCATTACCTTCACGTAATCTAGCATGCCTGTCAAGACGAAATCACCCCAAGTCAACTGAAATGACAGAAGCGAAGTTAGAAAAACATTTCAAATCATGGAAGGGATGTTGCTATATACTATCTACCGGTGAATATAGCCGTGCTCAAAATTCCAAATGGCGTCAGTCGTTCTGGCATATGATACCTACTCCCAATGATATATCTATACAACTACATCTGCATCTACACCAGAATAGAGCAACATATATGCAAAACCAAAAATATTTGGCTGTCGGATAATTAGATTGACAATAATTAAAACATGCTCGACACAATTTGTATTGCAAACAAAAATATACTGTAAATAAATTAAAATTATAATTCAATAAAATTTGATTTCAAAAAGCGTTACATAGCAATTTTTTTTAATATATTTAACTATTGTACTCATTAACTATTTTTAAAACAAACCTATTGTGGTGACCAAGAAGTATTACTTCTCATGATAAATACCTATTTTCTGAATAGCCTCGTAATATAAGATGGGGGGGGAAAGTTTATTCGCGTTTTATATACAAATTCAAGATAATTATTCATGGTGTTTAATTTGCATTTAATTATAATATTTATATGCCATTTTCTTCTGCAAGTTCTTGGCATCCTGTAAGTAGTGAGATGATCCCAATACTGTGGAAATTTTGAGACATCTGATCAAAAAACTGCGACAAGTCGTTTTGACAGTCCTATTTTAATTGTATTGTGTGAGGTGTCAATTCGCGGAAATCCATAGTAGACGCTTGCCTGCAACATGCATTAACATGCAGCATGCCGCTGTCATGCAATGCATGACAGCGGCCTGCCTAACTAGGTTGTGTTGGTTGTTTTAACGCTCCTTGCACCCTGGTGGATGTGACTGTCGGCAATTTCCTGAGGATGTGCCTTGTTGGCATGAAACGTACGTAGAGTTAACAATTTAACGGTTGGCGAAATTAGATAATTATAAAAATAAATAACACTTGCTTAGGTGTTCGATATCTGTCAATCCTCTGGAATCAATATTCAATCATTTGGATAGAGATTCGTAGTGGAGAGGCAGATTCGAGGGTCAGCGGTGGGTTGCATGCTGCATGTTAATACATGTTGCAGGCAAGAGTCCTATTTTAATGTTAACCTAACACTACCTAAGAGGTTATGACCAAAACAGGTAAAAATCTGAGAGTGCAAGGTCATGGCTATATTGTGGATGCATTAACACTTCCCAAACAAACTCTCACAATATTTGCTAAGTGGCTAAATATTTGCGTGGTCTTAGTTATCATGCTCAAAAACTACACCCTTTCTGCTGATCGATTCTGGCCGTGTTTTCTCAGCTACTTGCTTGAATCTCATCAGCGGTAGAGCCAACAGCAGTAGAAATCTAAACTGATGGTTTTTCCCGGCAGTAAGAACTCATAATGAATAATGCCCTTCCAATCCCACCATAAACATAGCATTAACTTATTGCGAGTTTATCCGAGTTTCTCTATAGTCTGTGGAGCTTGCTTAGGTTTTAACCATGATCTTTAACGCACTTTCTTGTCGAAGGTTTTCATCATTTTTCATCACCAATGATCAATCTTTTCAATAACGGTATACGATTTCATTACGTTTCTGTAGATAATCGCAAATGAATATACGATTCATTAGATTTCTTTCAGTGAGCTCGTGTGGGACCCAAGTATCGATCTGTATATCCAACTTTTTTCAAATGAGCCCAAATTGTTTTATGGTCGAGTCCCCAGTTCTTCAGCTATGTCGTAAGAACTAATATGCCGATCTTGCTTCACTTTTCCCAAAACGGCATCGATTTTATCCGTAACAGGTCGCCCAGGCATTCATCTTCAACGTGAAAATTACCGAACTGTAAACGCTTGAACCAGTTTTGTGCTACTCTTATCATCACTTCGTTAGGTCCATAAATATCGTAATTTTTTTTTCGCGGCCTATGTCGCATTGTTCCCTTTTTTGTAATGAAACTTCAAAATGTATCGACTTTCTACGTTGAATTAAGTCATTTTGGTGAGCAGAAAAACAATAAAAAAAATGATGAAACACCATTTTTACTTTTTATTTTTCCTTTTTTACAATGTCATTTATTTAATGGTATCAAAATTAACCAGATCCAAAGAGCACAACCAAAAAAATTTTACTGCAACTTTTTACTTAAAAAAATGAAGATACTTTTTCCTCGACCTAATATTAAAACATTTTTTGATTTCCATACTTCATAAATAATAAATACTGCAGTACTAATAATTACAGTTACAATATTAAAGTAGATTGGGTACGATTGAAACAAAACAAATATCTCGTATGGTTACGAGGAAAGTGAAGGGTGGCAAAGGGGTACGAAGCGGACGACTGGTCCGAACACCTATCTCAATGCTACGACGTTCCCCGCGCAGTGTTGTTGTGTATGTATTTTTATATCCAAAAGTGAGCATTTTTTTTCTGAGATTTATGATATTATCGTGTGTTCAATTTAAGTCAAAGTATTGAGTTTGCGTTTGTGATGTTTATGAAGATTGTAGAATATGGAATACTAACTAGTTTTAATGTGTTATTATTACGACTATTTTTATAAACTGCCTTATACTAAAGGCGGGGCTACGGACGATTGAAACAGTAGATTTCACGTAAGAGAGACTTCCAGAGGGCAGAGTGACTTGTCGAGGTATAAACATGGATATGAGGAGGTTAAAGCTAAAGATTCACTACGAAAAGCGGCGGACAAGCATGGAATAGATCACTATTCTCTCCTGAGATATTTACGAAAGCGACATGCATCGAGTCATTACATTCAGAGAGCAGATCCGGAGAAAAGTGGATTCAATGCACCAGTTGTAAACAGTGGGCTAATGAAAACTGCACAAAAGGTCTTACCTGTGTTTCTTACAATGGCAACTGTGATCCCTAAGCTAAATTTTTATTCGATTGTAGAAATGTTTCTTTTTAGTTTATTCTTAAAATTATTTTCGCTTAATTTGCCTTATTTTGAAGAATACTGTTGATCTTTACTATTTTTGTCAATTGCGTTAATTGTTTATTACTCGTCAAATGCTTATTGGAAATATCGTTATGAGTATTAAAACCTTGAATACTAATTAATGCTATCATACGATGCCATTATTATGTTTATAGTTAAAATTTATAGCAAATAAAACATGTTAAAACATTATATTTTGTATTATTTGCATGTGTTTCAACTAATCCGAATCGCTGTTTCAACCGCCCTTGGCATGGAGATGATTGGAAGAGATCGCATTTCTTGTTAATTTTGTATAAATCCAAAAATTGTATAGCCCTTTCGCAGTTATAAACGCGCTCTTCAATTTGACATATCATTATCATCGCTAGCTTTATAAACAATAATACCCTGAACGATAGAATTCAAATCGTTTCAACCGTACCTGGTTTACCCTAGGTAATTGTTTATTAACTAGAATATTTAACTAAAATAAAATGGTCTACAACACTTTATATAACAATTATTAAATTTATGAGTTAAAGAGTTCATGCTGATTTGTTTAACACTATCTAGGAATACAACACACATTTTATATATTTGCCCGATATTCCCAAAGGCTGTTCAAAATCATGGAATTTTAAATAACAATTCATTATGCTTTACTTGTTATATATGATGCTAAAATTGGATTTGAGTATAATCACAATATATTTCTAATAATTCAAATTAAAAATGGCGCAAATTTATGTCAATGAACTTTTTTAACTGTACATGATATTACATTTGATAAAGCAAAATTGTTAATTTATACATATAAGATACTTCGAAATCGTATCAGAAATAAACTTTTTGGTGTTTAAGGTCAATAAACATTTATTCTACATTTCATGTATACCATTAAAGACAACATACATACGGTTTGTATTATTTTGAATAATGTTAATTGAGGACACAAGGTTTACAATTCAAATGTAAACTCAATTCAAATTCAAATGTTTACACCTCATGTAAGAAATTAGACTCAAAACAATAAGTTATTGACATAAAGTATGTATCAGCGAATATTCTAAATTACCAAATATAGACAGAGTAAATTCAGAAAATGAGAGGCGGGGGGAGTATGTATATTTCATAAGATTAAGCACGTAAAAAAAGGTGAATCCCACTTTACCTTGCCTAATGCAACATGGCCATTGTTATCAGCAATAATAGAATCCAGTTTCTCCAACAGCGCGGGGTACAGGTTGACGCTGAAGTCCTTGTGCTTCTTCTCTTTCAAGGCTTCGTCTTGTTCATAGTGCACAATGGCCGCTTCTATTTTTTTCAAACAAAAATGCAAAATTTTTATTGAAAAGTATAAAATTAATATGAAATTATTGAAAACTAATATATATTATGACATATAAATTAAGATATACGATGCTTTTTGATAGTCATTCACAGAATATGAACATTTAAGAATAGAATAACTATGCTATGGTGAACTTCGCTGCATCACCAAAATGGGCCCATTAGATACCACACTCACAGAATACAGATATGAAGTAACAGCTTTTGCTGTTGTTTCTGGTCCACTGAGTGAGAGGGCCCACTCCCTCCGCCATCACCCCATTTCTACTCCATCAAGCTCGCCTCCATCAGATGTCTTACTCAAGAGGCCAGCAAATCTCTGATAAAAACTCTGGAGTTCCGACTGGCCATGGACAGCGATATCTATACAGGGTCGAACTGTGACTGAAGGGTCCGACTGCCATTGTGATTTGGAGGGCTTTCCACAAGACTGGCGAAAGGGTAGATCAGATACATCATTTTTAGTGTTCATAATATGACGTCTAAGGTCGGAACGTGGATCGAAAGCAGGCCTTTGGTTAAAAAGTTATCGCCATTCGGAAATTAAAAAAAAAAAATATGATAACTTTCTAATGTTTTGACAAATAAATTTTTTTCATAAAGTCTTCATTTCTTACTCCGAAAATCCTGTGTCGGGTAGCGCAAAGCAGATCGAAATCGGTATTAGGTTCAAAAGATATACGCATGAAAGTTTTAAAAAAAATACGTTTATAAAATAATTTACATATTGATTGATGGAGCAATTTTTTTGGCAAACAAATTATTTCTTGTACTTAAAAACGGCATTGAATGCCACAATTTAGTTAATTTTTCGGTAAATATTCTTATTCAAAACTATAGTAAAGTACAATTATTAGGTACGTTTTGAGAAAGGCAAAATTAGATTATCAAAATATAGAATACCAAAATAGCACATTAAACAATAATAATTATTATAAAGGTTAATATAAAGGTTATAACCTTTGTGAACTATCCTTTAAATTGAATTTGGCTTTCACGTGTAATTGAATTACAACATGTGGTTTAGTATCATCACCATTCAGTATAACGGCGGCGAATTATGTTATAAATGACGAAAATGACGCAAAATTAATATCAATATGCAGTACTATTTATTTAGTTTCTAATTAAAAATGGATTTTATTATTTTCCGCTCAAATGTTCCGAGTACTATTTAGGTTTTTTATCTTTATCTCCAATATGGTCATTGATGCTAACTACTATTCACTATTAATCTCCATTATATTAAATAGAAGTATAAATATAGGAACGATGTTTTTTATAATAAAAGTAAAAATTAAGTTCAAAAAGTAATCCAGATATAATCAAAATTCTTCATTGGTTAAAAAAAGATTCTACTTCAATAAATTTAATAAAAAAAAATTGTATGCATTGATGCATAGTTGTATGTTTTACCTATTATTAAATGATACACCATTTGGTATATTCCTAATATAATTTAAACGAAATGATATTACATACAATTTATTTTATTTTATAATTATTAATTTCTTTTAAATAAACTTTTTGTTATTTCCTTGTGTTCATGTTGTGTGCCTTGTCCAGTGTGATATAAAACTGCATATCACTATTGATATCGTAACATGTTGATACAATAAATATTATCTTGTTTTGTTGCTGCTTTAGGAGTGAACAGTGCCTAATCGGTTTTCCTAATCAATCAAAGTCATACTACACAATAAAAGCGATAAAATAAAAATTAAACCTTATTTATTAAGTGAATGTACTCAATAAAAAAAATAAAATTTTGTTTTGTAATATCGCAACTACGTAGGTTCTGTGCTTGCTGACTAGTCTCACATTTTGACAAATAAAAACCTTAATTTAACACATGGATAACACCGATAGACTAACTTGCTCTGATGTCATTGACGAAGTCCACAATCTGGTCAATGAGTAGGTCTTCCTCGGGAGTGGCGCCGGAGATCCCGTACTTGCGGCCCAGGTACCGAGAGATAGCTAAACTCTGAGCGTATTGTTTGCCGTCGATTTCGAGCGTAGGCATTTGACCGAACAGTGTTTCTAAACATTGAATGATTTATTAAAATAGTATTATTAACAAAGTTAAAAACAGAGATTACACTTGTACATGATAACCTTCGACATTTTGAAAGTTGATTGTAGATGTAAATCTTAAAATTGGTCAAAAATTTGACCCAAACGTCGTCGTTGACGGTTCTTGTAGCACAAGGCTGCACATCGTCCCCCTGTCTCTGTTCTCGTTAGTTTTGTAAATAGATATGTAACAAATGTAGCTGCATATTAATTGAGCTAATCTACCTAAAAATAGATCGAATAACACAGTGACTGGCTTCTATCTGAAGTAAGATGTTCCTAGGAGGGTCATCAAATAGAGCACAGCTTATACTCGTTATAATATTTTTCATATGATAAGATTATACTTCCATTGAAACCACCACCTTCGTTTACAAGAGGCACAGATACCACCACAAATTGAACATCACGTTTATTTCAATGCTGGAGTACCTCAATATTAACTCCTTACACTAAACGTTACAAGAGTAGGATTGCTTTAATTTAACACCTTACTTTAATTTCCTCCTTTGTTTATCTTTTTAATAAAATTCATTTAGAAAATATTTACCATTCCTAAAAAGCCAGCCTTTGTGTGGTAATTTTAAATTTTTTCCTACAAAAATTAAAAATAAAAATTTAGCTCTAGATGATTTTTAATAACAGATAAAATGGGGTATTGTATTATTTTTCATAAACATATCAATTACTACAAAATTTTGACACATGAAATTAATAGGTACACTCAAAACCACAATAACTTAAAACCATGAGAAAGAACAATTCATTAGAGAAAACAAGTAAAATGGCCCCAAGGTTACATATTAGCTTAATAAAAACAATTAATTAAAAATTAAGTCACAGTTCTTTGCATCCAGACCGTTCTATATCAACAGTTCAATATGAGGATCATCGATGTACAATGACTGTACCAAGTGACAAAACACTCTATTATCATCGCAGATAAAATTGTCTTTCAAGGTTGTTGAACAACATTCTTCTGCACAATGCATAAAGCGGTGGACACTGTACGTGGACTGATAGCTAGAGATTGATGCGTGTTAATGTTAATAAGACATATGCTAGGGATGACTTTGAGTTATAGTAAATTTTATGATTTTATGAGAAATATATCGTACATAATTTCAAATGGATAGAAATATTTTTTCTATGATATTAATGCAAAAAAAAACAAAATAAAATGAGATAATTTATTATTTTTTAAACACGAACATAAAATATAAAGCTGCTACATGTTCTCATCACAACATAGACTGAATTATAATGCAACATAAATTATAGTTAGGACACAATACACATTAATTAGGTTTTAATACGATATTAACATTTGACTATTTTTTTTGTCGTTTTTTTGTTTTTGTAACGCATCCAAAAAATACAATGAAATACAATCAAGCCATTAGATAATAATAAATGCGAGTGACTCGCATGTGTGTAACACCATCTTCATATTATAAACTCACACCAATTTTCCCAAGAGTGAGCAGATACCACAGACTTACGGTACCATTTTCGTCTTTTTCTTTTGCTTCACTGCATCCATCAATCCTTTCATGCAAACTCATTAGTTAATATACATACAAAATCATATGAACTCACTTGGTTTATAAGTAACCCACTCATCAGGATTTACACGAATATCTTCAAATTCTTCTTTGCCATAAGACAACAACAGCCGTGGCCCTTCACCCAAAGCCTTGATGGGGAAATAACGGTAAACGTATTTTGGCATGTTGATCACTTAGGGCTAAAAGAAAGAATTTTTATTCCAAACATCAATAAAACAATACATTAATTTAACAAATGATATAATACTAGTGTTTTAGTGCACACATTAATTTATATAGTTAATCGAAATGTAACTTAATCTTATGATATTTTTCTAACAGGTGAAAGACCGAAGGTAGACGGGCAGACAAATTGAAAACATCATCAAAATACTTAGTTTTCAGATAAATTATAAAACAATTGAAAATGTACCGATTATTCAACAATTAAATTTAATTAGTCAAAATTTTACACCTAATAAAGATTATAGGTTTTACTACCTGTAAAAATAATGTAAATGACACACAGCGAAAATTTAAAAAAATTACTATTAATTAAGAAAAAACAAATGTTCACAAGCACAACTCCTAAGAATCTAAAAAAAAAAGTGCTGATAACAGAAACCATGGACGTAAAATAGCAAAATCACACAACACATGTTCGTAATTCTCTAGGCACACGACAACTAAAACTTGCGATAAATATGAAAGCAAATAAATGACGGTTTACGATTATTTCATATTACATATTATCTAAGAGTTCATTAAAACTTGTTTACTAAAATTTCAGCTTAAAGTCGAGCAATTAACAAATCAAAGCAAATCGAACGTACCGAATGTGAGAGACACGACCACTCCACGCAACGACTCGAATCGAATAAAATAAACGCTAAGAGTACGTTACTTAAATACTCGACGGAAGTGTTACACTAGCAGATATTTCATGATATAACACAACAGCCTCTTATCTATTCGAATGACATAGCGTTTCAGGCCTTCGTAGGTGGTAGAATGACTAAACGACAGAAATTGACGTCAACTGAACGCGCGGCAACAGGCGAGTAGTTACGCGATTTTGTTGTTTGATAAGGATAGCAATGAAACGCATAAATATAGTATTTATATTTATGCGTTTCATTGCTTTATCTATATCAATTCTTTCATGCAGAAAAGAATTGATATTAACATTGCCCCGGCAAAAATGTAGTTGTTGTGGAAAAGTATGATTATTTTGATCGGAATAATAAGATGTCTTCAATACCATCGAGATATTTAAATAAAGATGACTGCTAAATCATTTCACGACAAGATGTCATATATGTTTAGGGGCCATCTATAAATTACGTCACACGTTAAGTGAGAATGAGAGGGTAGACATGGAGTCACAAACAGCACAGATCACAAGAGAAGTAACGAGTCATAAGTTTCGTGACGTCACATGACATCACGTATAAGTTTAAAGTACTAAAACTTTATAATCCAAATCTAACGAACAATTTTAAAATATTGCATATTCTATTATATGAATACTACTTTGAGGCTTAAATTAATCGTCGGTCACCTTTGATATATGGTGAAATGCCAATATCGCTTGTGAAGCTTTGACAAAGCCGTTATGTTTTTCTAAAATATTTAATTTATGGTTGATATTAATAAGAAACTATTTTAAATAGAAATATAGAAGTAACTTAGGAAGTACTTTTAAATTTTACATTTTACAAATTTAACATTGTATAATATGCGATGTCACATTAAGGGTTGGGGGTCACCCAAATAATACGATCATAAAGACGTGGGGGAGCTTCGTAAGACGTGGGGGACTGGAGTGTGAAAGTCAATACGGTTGATAAAGTACAATTTAATTTTGAATAATTAAATAAAGTAATTCTTAATTTCTTATACAATATTTATATATGTAATTCTTCTGTACGTGTGTTGACAGTGAACTCCTCCTAAACGGCTAAACCGATTTGAATGAATTTTTTTGTGTGTGTTCAAGTGAATTCGAGAACGGTTTAGATTCACAAATGGACCTGATAGATGGCGCCGTTGTCGGTATGTCAAACGACTGGACCGATTGGAATGAAATTTTCTATGTATATTCCAATGGGCCCCTGGATGATTTCAATACACAATTGGACCCGGTAGATGGCGCTGTTGTCGGCATATCGTTTAAAGCTTTTCCGGGCAGGACGACGTCTGTCGGGGCAGCTAGTGTAATATAAATTTCATCCTTTTATTTGAATTTATAACAATTTTAAAACTAAACATTGGAATATGTCAACATCATTTCTAAATTATGTCCACTGCCATAGCATTTTCCGGTCGTGACTGAATTGGCACATTAGTCACTAGTGGTCTGAAGCTGTTTGCTAAACCGTTTTCAAGCAATTTCATACTGTAGTTTATGTTACCTCAATAAAACTGCACGTTATTTCGAATGCGACCTTTTATTCAAATTTTCGTTAATGATATCTTTTGAACAAACAAGCTGCTTTTAAATCATTTTTTGACGACAAGCATTGTTTTTAAGAAGAGCCGGTTAAATTTTGGAATTTATTAGTACAGTATTCGACTGTACTAATAAATTCCAAATTGATTATATTCGAAGTAGATTTAATAATACCAGTACTCTTTTTTATTTTATTACTGACAAACATTAATTTTACGGCTGCAAATACACGCTTAAATATATTGGAGTAATTCCTTATATGATCGACAAAAATAACCGAATTGTTAGAAGATTTTCCTCGTAAAGTGCGTATAGATTATCTACGCCTACTATTATAAATGCCCACTGTCGCCAAATCACTAAATGATAAGGTATTTATAATATTAATATTTTTTGACCTCAAAACATTACTGCATTCAGACCTGGTTATAGTCAACAGTGAACCACATAATTTATTTGGGTCCTTACAATATAACAAATTAGACAATTTTTAGTACGTTATCTTTAAACTGCTCAAGACGACCATTGTTCACAAGCACAATTTTGATCTTACATTTTATATATTTTTTAGAATCAATTTTAAACGTAACCAGCTATCCACAGTGATCAGATTATGATTTATTTATAACTGACTGAAAATCTGATTTAATAATCGTGAATATACGAGTATTATCGTGACAGGATGACGAAAATGTAAATTCTCTAAATGATAACACTGAAATAAGTATTTAATTCTAGTAGATAGACAAGAATTTTCCAATAAATTCATATTAAAATCTCCACAAACAGCAATAAATTCATTATTATTACTTATTTTGTTCTAAGTATCGTCCATTACTTTTTCGAAGACGTCATACGATGACTTTGGGGGTGTGTACACGCTTAATACAATTAGTCGCTTTAGTTCTATGCAGTCCACTTCAATAGTTCTCTCAATCTGGACGTTTTTTATATTATTTTTAATTAGTATTAGGGAGCCTCCATGCATAGCTTTTTCTCTGCTGAACGAACTTGCTACCTGGTGCACACTGAAGTTAAGCATGAACTAGTAGTCTAAGAGCTACCAACGTTTTCGAGTAAGAATTTCAGGTCAGCTGATTTAATGATATGTCGTCTCTCTTGCTCTTTGGGTTAGGGTCTGGGCTGTCTGGCCGGCGGTGGCGGTTGCGTTTACCTGTGCGCATCCTATCTGTACAGGTAATGATACTAACTTTTAAAATCATTTTAAGGAGGAATTAGCCAAATATTAAAAATGATTATAAATCAAATTATTTAAATATTTTTTAATCACCTTGTCTAATTAGGGTTTTTTCTATCTCGTTCTCAGCAATTTATTCTGCAATTGTTTCTCTTTATCCAATAGCATCATACTATACGAATTTTCAGGACTTTGTCGTTCTAATACACGGTTTAACAACTGAATTAGTGTCTGGCAAATTAATTTTAGGTCTTTTCATACTTGAACAACATAATATTAAAATTACAGACAAACTGAAATACTTTGAATTTTTAATTCAAAAAAAATAAATCAAAATTGGCGTCTGACAAAAATGTCTGGCAATAAGAGATGGATGTTTGTTAAGCTTATCTAAAGTTAAAATATTAAAAATGAACCTTCTTAAAATGATTTTAAAAGTTAGTATCATTACCTGTACAGATAGGATGCGCACAGGTAAACGCAACCGCCACCGCCGGCCAGACAGCCCAGACCCTAACCCAAAGAGCAAGAGAGACGACATATCAATAAATCAGCTGACCTGAAATTCTTGTTTTCCCGACGTTGCTAGCTCTTATACTATAGTGACTTTTAAATAATATTTTATTATACATATGTCAATATAATTACAATTTATGAATAATTCAATTTCCAATTCCTTACGACATTTCTTACACATTTTGATTCTCCAGATTGAGTGTACACACATTTTATTAATAGCATTTTTTCTCTCAGTTAATTTGGGTTGACTCTCATATGCTAGTACAATATTATTATTTTCATTTGTTTTCAAGCCATTACAATTTTGGAATAATGTCGAAAAATTGTAAAAGGTATCTCTATTGTCTTATAAACTAATTTAAATTATTATCAATAGAAGCACATTATCGTTTGTCCATGAAACTGGATATGTTAATAACAAAATAACTTAACGAATCCGCTAATTGTTGTAAAATAAGTTCGAAACACTTTCTTTTTGTCAAGAAAAAATGTTTACCAATAATTATATTGGTATCAATAAAATGACATTTATTAGAATGATGACATGTCAATGTATGGATATTAATATTCAATTTATGTCGGTAATTATTTTCTTTTTTTAACAAGCTTTGGCCGGATGGAAAATCGAATAAAAGTACTTTATTTACATTTTTCATATTATTTAGTTTTGAGAAACAATTACCTATTTGGAGTTTACTCCTTAAGAATCGGTTTTTCATATATAAGCCCGAGGTATGAAAAATCATGGGCAGTAAAATCAAACTTGGCGTTACGTTACGTTACGTTCAGGTCAGTCTCGTGTATATGGAGACTATACACGTGTATAGTGTCCATATTCATGCGCAACTTATCTTGCGCATCCCCTGGCAGTATATGTAAAGTATAGCGCCGACATAACTATATCGATATATACTTTATTCAATTGATATCTATAAAATTGATATCTATAAAATTGATATTTATGTGTAAATTAAGAGAATTGATAGATAAAAAAAGTTTACAAAATATTATGAAATATGGAAGTAACCTTTTTTGAGTGTTAATGAGCCAGATTTTGAAAAACACGTGGATGCGGTAATCTGGTAAGTGTTTAACTAATTTTTACTAATAAGTTAAATTGTCTATACCTACATATATCTCTTCCGATGTCCATGTATCATATTTTAATTGCCATAAACCTGTTGTCTCAGTATTTAGTGATGTCGATATTGTTTCTGGAATAAATACAACGCAAAATGACGTACAATAAATTTTGCTTAAAACTTTATTACATTAAACTATCATTGTTTATGTTTTCATGTTTTTTTTATGTATTTTAACGAATTCCTTGTATAATTAATATAAATTAATGTATCATGCATGCTTTAAATAGTATAAAAAATGCATTCCTTTACCCTCATTCTCTAATCTATTTATTTTATAATCGTTCGTAAGAAGTAAACTCGTTGTTCATCAGAGCTGACACACACACACACACACTTTTTTTATCAGTCTTTTCTCTTCTACCAATTAAAATTATAAT
Source organism: Eumeta japonica (assembly GCA_005406025.1). Lineage (NCBI taxonomy): Eukaryota > Metazoa > Arthropoda > Insecta > Lepidoptera > Psychidae > Eumeta > Eumeta japonica. The sequence continues at coordinate 187,166 of BGZK01000689.1, forward strand.
TATGGTATTGAATAGAATTTTTTTTTAACAATTTTCTCCATTAAGTATATTATCGTGTGAATCCCCTCGCATACTAATATTGAATATGTTTTTCCCGACTAAGCGGCGGCTGAGCTGCGAGTCTATCGACTTTCCGAATTCATCATTGTACATTATAACGTCTTTGCCTACCGCATTTCCCGTTGTGTGATGCGGAGACGCGTTCCGACTGCACACAGCGGCCGGTGCAGGCGCATTGGCGTCGACTGCATCGTTCGTCTGTTTTGTTTCTTGTGTGGACCCCGTGCAATCCAAACTTCCATTCGACAAATTGTCATAATTTAAAATCGCACCGCAGTTTCGCCCGTATAAGGTTTCGGTCTTCAAATAAATTACCGCTGTATAACCCACTTCTGAAACATCTCAGAATCTGTGAAGCGTAATACAGAGGATACCCCGAGGTACTTGTACATCCATTAGATTAAGAGATTCCCTCTCGAAGGCATTATAACGTTGGGGTTCTTTAATGAAACGTTCGTTTAGGGAATAAGCAAGCGGTGTTCATTTTTGATATATCCATAGAGAAGAGTGATACAATCAATTTACTAATTATAGTTCACTAGTTTTACTTGTCTATACTTTACAGTCTAGATCTGATGAGTGGTTTGTAGCCTAGATGCGTAGCCTAGACTCGCTAACCATAACCGCTGCATAAAACACTTGGTCGAAAAAAATAATGGGACATAACCAACCGTTTGTAATGTATATTTTTACAATCAGTGAAAAGGTGCTTCGTTTCGTCCAGTTTTTACTAACCGGTAATTTTACATTAAATAGTAAAAGTGTTCGCCAACGGATTATACTGAAGGCCGAGTAACATTGTTAAACTCGGACTTTCAATATTTTCAATATTTCAACTATAGGGTAATTTGTTAATGTTCCTGGGGAATGCCCTCTAACATTTCCCTACTGTTTGAAAACCATAAACGCAGCTTTATCGCGATTACATCTATCAATTCCGGCCTGGAGAGACTACGCATCTTCTAGTGACGACCCGCTAGAAGGAATGCGCATGGAAATCGTTCATGCTCCCGATCCGTTAACTTCAAAAGTGACCGTATCACTATATAGAAACACGATTTGAGCTCATATGTATTAGTATTCAATTCGTACGGCACCAGTTCGTTCCCAGGCGACTCCCGTGAAAATACTAGCTGATATCACCATGAACCAACTTTTGACGAAACATCATTTTGATGTCCGACACTAAGGCCACTTGATGGCGCCAAAACCGTAAAAGTACATAAGCAAAAGACCGTAAAATTACCGATGCAACTTCGGACCCGCATAAAGGTAGTCATTGAGAAATACCGATGAAGTACGACAACTCCCATCAAAGACGACCTGAACTTTTGAGATATCTCCCGCAGACTAGAAGACCCCGTGATGAGGAATAAAGTAATACTCCCCGCTATCGACATATAAACTGGAGGAGAACATATGCCCTAATTCTCTATATTCCCGCAAAAGCTCGATATGTTTTTCCCGCAATTTGGATTCCCTTTGGGAATGTCGTTCGACAGACAAAAACCGCTTGTATGCTTGTTTCCATACAGTCCCTTAAACAAGGCCGCTGTAGTAAAAATGGTAAACGTACCACGAGTTGCCCCGATTTAACTCAAGTGGTCGTCGATGTATATATGTTCTTACATTGTTTATCCAGCGGGTCGATAATCCTTAACCCCTGGAGCTTCCTCAACCAGCCAAAATTGCTGGCTTGCGCTGGAAATAAGAACTGACGCAACCTGTGAAGGATCTGCAACCTATCTATAAATTTGGCCCGTTAATAATATGACCAAATGTCGTGTCCAATGCGATTAGGCCTTCTGCATGGCCCTAAACTAATTTTACTGCCCCACAGAATAATACCGTTTATCTCTAGTCCTAACAAAAGCTTGATGGGAGCCGATTGATAAAACTCAGGATCCGTTGACCGCAACCCCACCTCGTCTAGGATATTTTCATTTAAATTCCGCATTAAATGATATGGTTAGTTGGTTGGATGATTCATGGAAGGTGTTGGACCAATCGGTCCAAAATTACTGCAGTCGTAGTTAAATTTTAACCACCTGCATGTTGTGGACGAATCGTGATTGACGCTTTGCCTAAAAAATCGCCCGCCCAAATTTCGTTGATGCCCGTCATGAGTACATCATTAGGAACAATGTCTAATTTTAATCGCTGTGTCAAGCTCGTAGTGCACTAGAACTCTGAGCACATGTAACAATTGAAGCCCGCGCCATAATAAAATGGCCCGCCGAATTCCTCGTCGCTACTACTAAAGAAGGCAGAAGTACCGCTGCCCCGCTGAAGGTGACGCCCACGACACTAGCTGATACGGTTGCGATGACAAAGATGGAGATCCTGAAAGAGAATTCCGTGGGGTAGCTCCCGAGAATCCAACTGTGCACCGCCGAACCGGTCCCCGATCCCGACACCGCTGATAATTTAAAGTCTGGGTCATTTCGAACCCACCCTCTAACTACTGCGTACTCCACTCCGAGGCGAATTGCTCCTCGAACGGGTGTCGTCCTGAAGGGCCCGCCGACTGCGCTGTCCGCCTGGCCAACGGTACAATAAAACAAAAAAAAAGTTGTATGAAGTTTTTTCGCAGAACTTGCAGAATCGCACCTTATCACATTCCCGCGTGTAATTGTTTAAATTATAATTATATCCGGCGTATAACTCTGCGCAAGGCAAGTGTAACACAATCGATGTTGTGTTACAAACGCCTTTCACTTGTCGGGGTTTTGACTATAAAATCGTCCGCATGAGGTCAGCATATGATCACACACCTTACAAAATGTAAACCGTCTTTGGTCCAACTCCTCCGCATAAGGCGTTCGTGCTTTTGGATTCGATTCCCACCACAGTTTTGTAGAGGTTTCGATCCTCCTAAATCCTCATCCCGCGGAATATTGTCGAGGGAGCAGACATTCCTCCTCGATAAACTCCACGAACTGGTTGCAGGTTGACAGCACTCGAGGGTCGTTGCTGTAAGTTTGTTTAAATCGCATCTTAACTCGTCGGGAAGTTTAATCGACTCTATATGGAAGGTATGTACACGACCACTCTCACCAGAAGTCACAACCGCTCCGAGGACTTGGTTGCCATTAGGAAAGGGTTGAGGAAGTCTACCCGAAACCTAGATTTAGCACCCGCAACGCTCTCGAAGATTTAAAATCGCCGAGATACGAGTCCGCTAACCGCCGTCTGCTAACATATAGTCAGATAGCGACTCTGCAATAAAACCCGCGCGATGGGGTAAGAAGCATCACCGATTTTTAAACTCTGTATCAAACCTCTTCGTTCCGCTAATAACAAGAACAGCACATATGCAAATTGTTGACCCGCCGTGAATCAGCACGCGAATCGACTAAGCTATGAAACATACTAATGAATTACAGCCAGGCCTGACCCCTCTCACTAAAACTAGTCAGGCTTAATGTCGGTAAACACTACATGAAGTCTGCTGCATCCGCGGAGCTGGCGGAGCTGATTCGACCTAGCGGTATATTCCGCTTCCGTTCCGCAACTCAAATCTTCGAAAGCCGGTTTGAGGGAATCCGCTAACTCTAATATTCAGAGAAAGTCCGCATTCACCTTGATCGGTATTACCTCATGCTCGGTTTTAAAATCTATCAAGGTCACTAACAATGCCTCGTGTGCCTCCTTGAATTGGCTTCGATACTCAACAGATTCATTGAAAAGCGCCTGCAATTTGTTTGTATTTTCAAAATTTATTACGCCCACAGCACTCTCGGGCCACATCGATTGGCCTTGAAAACCGCTGAGTGTTTTTTTACATCTAAGATATAGATGTATACCAAAAAAAAAAAAAGAAAACAATGCAAATTATATAAAGTACAAAATAAATTCCGCGGAACCCCAAAAATTTCTTGATTTCTTGGCCAAAATACATAAGGAAATTAATATGAAACCCGCATTAACAATCATTACAAAAATAATTATAATACGAAAAGAAAATAAATATATTACCGCCCGCAAGTGGAATTCTTTTCCGAGGATCCCTAACAAAAAATATACCGTAATAGGACAATAATGTCCGCCGAAAAAAATATGTACCTAGCAAAGAAAAAACTAAACCCTCACTTATATTCACAACCACTCACGAGAAATGTGCTATTTGTCATTGTTATGTGACATATTATAATAAACATACTTTTGTGTTGAAACAGGTAGTTATTAGGGAATTTATTATCGTAAATAATAATATATTACATTAGTTGTAACAATATATTTTTTAAACATGGTGCATTAATATGGCAATCTTTCCTTTACATTTTTATGACATACCTTATAAAAACATTTTTTCTATAGCTATTTTAAAATTTGAAAATACTGCAAATGCATTATAAATGCTTCATATGGATAATACTTATAAAAATTAGTACACTTTCTTTATAATTAAGGCACAGAAAACATATTTCCATTTTTTTCGAGACTCATATCTCACTCTAAACATGAAATCAGAAGAATAATTCCATCAATTTAGAAATCGGTCTTAGGAGCCTTCTCCACATATGCTTTGACCTGCGGGATGGCCACCACGTTGTCTACCACTTTCTTGATGTTCACGTACTTCTCTTCAAGGTCCGGCATGCGCAACATTACCTTCATGTAATCTAGCATGCCTGTCAAGACGAAATCACCCCAAGTCAACTGAAATATTAAAAGTGTGAGTTGAAAAATATTTACAATCATGAAAGGTATATTACTCTGTACTACTATACAATCGGCCGGTGTACATAGCCCTTGTCAAAATTCTAAATGGCTTTAGTTGTAATGGCATATGATACAGCACATACCCCGAATGACACCTATTCAGAAAAATAGAGTAACATATGCACAAAATGAAAAATATTTATCTGTAGAATAATTATATTGACATTAACTAAACCATCCTCTTAACAATTGGTATTGTAAGTGATAACGTAAGCATCTGTTAATAAAGGAAGATTATAATTTAATAAAATGAGAGAAATAATTAGGGAGGCTCCTAATTTCACAAAGCGTTACATCACAAATTTTATATTTAACTATTATACTCATAAACTATATTTAAATCAAATTTAATGTGATTAGCAAGAAATTATTACTTTTCATGATAGATACCAACTTTATCAATAGCCCCTTGATAGTTAAACATTTTTTATATTTAAAGTCTCATAAATAATAAATACTATAGTGGTTATTATTACAGTAAAAAAATAAGGTAATACAGTGGAATCTCAATAACTTGAACTTCATTAAGTCGAAATCCCCAGTAAGTTAAAAAAAATTGCCATTCCCTTCCGATGAACCCCTAAATACGTGGTATCTCGAATTATTTAGACTTTGTAACTCAAACAAAATGTTATTTCCCTATGAAGTATTGATAATACATATTTATACTCTATAACTCGAATTTAAAAAAGGAAACTCCATAAGTCGTAGTTGGTAAAATATAATGATGTCTTACTTGGAATTCCCCAAAATAATAGCAATAAATTCCAAGATAAATGTTCGGGTTCGGGGCTTCTAATCTATTGTTTTTGTCTTGTACACGTGCAATGAATGAATACATTTAGGAAACTTTCTAAGTAACACCGCTTTGAATGTTATGTTTGTTCCTTGTCAACACAGGACACAATTACTTTTAGCGGAACTTGTCCGTCAATATTATTTTGGCTGTTAACTAACAACAGTTAATTTCAGCAGATAAGTCATATGTATCTCGAAGTTCTTGTTAAGTCGAAAACTCGTTAACTCTATTTTTTTTTAATTCCCCTTCACATTCGAGTTATTGAGATTCCACTGTAGTTTATTAACTGTATTATTAAAAATGCTCTACAATAGTTAATATATTTGAATTATGGAACTTAAGAGTGAAAATTCATAATGATTTCTTTAATACTAGCTAGGAATACGAAACATTTTTATGTGACTTCTCTGCTATAACACAATGTTTCAAAAGCCTCAACAAAAACATTAGATTTTAAATATCAATCCATTAGGTGTTAAATGTGTCATTACAGTTGGAATTGAAAATGCATTTCTAGAAATGATCAAATTAGAAACAATGCAGATTGTTCAAAACGAAATTTCCCACTCGTTTACATCAATGAGCCTTTTTGGGAGATAAGTGATATTATATTTGATGGAGCAAAAATTGCTAATTTATACATACAAGATACTATGAAATCTTTTCAGAAATAAACTTTTTGGTGCTCAAGGTCAATAAACATTTAAGCATTTATTCCACATTTCATGTATACCATGAAAGACACATAGATGCATTTTATTTTGAATTATATCAATTGAAAACACAACATTTAATCAATGCATTAAATGAATCTCAATTAATAGGTTACCATGATACATCGGACTTTCTTCCTTTTAGATAGGCTAGTATTTGTAATGATTCAATGTAGCAATAACTCTGTATATATATATTTTTACAATAACAACTCAAATGTAACCTCATGTAAGAAACTAGACTTCAAAACAATAAGACATTGACATAAATATATCAATGAATATTCTAAATTACCAAACAGAAAAAGAAAGAAGGGGAGAGCATATATATTTCATAAGAATTGAGCATATAAATGAAAAGTGAATCCCACTTTACCTTGCCTAATGCAAGATGGCCATTGTTATCAGCAATAATAGAATCCAGTTTCTCCAACAGAATGGGGTACAGGTTGACACTGAAGTCCTTGTGCTTTTTTTCTTTCAAGGTTTCGTCTTGTTCATAGTGCACAATGGCCGCTTCTATTTTTTTTTTAACAAAAATATATAAATGTCATTACTAGTAAAGGAACTTATAGACATGAAAGGTATGAAAATTCTTTACGTTTACAAAACTTCTAATGAAGGAATTAAATAATAATAACATGATTATTTAATTAAAATATACAAGATGGCACAGAGTGATGTCAAAATGAAAAACTTAGATTCCTCAGACCCAGGATTATTAAAAAATACCCCATGTACGGTTCATCGATTTTTGTCATCGTGGAGCTAAAATTTTTTTAAACAATCTGACCTTTCATATTTAAAAAATTATATGTATTTTTCAGATAGATCTTTTTCATTTTGTATTTGTAATATGATTGTTATGTTATCTAAAATAATTGTCATCCTAACTCAAATCATCCTAAATTTGTCAAAAATTATTGATTCAAGCCGTTTTCTACCATAATTTATGAAAGTTTTTTTTTTCTATTATTCAAGGATTTTCATTTTACCATCTTTGAAGACAAATTTCATGAAAAAACCCCTCTTAATCCCCAATTGCTTTTGGTATTTCATAAGTATAGTGTCCTCCTAAGTTTTTAAAATTAGCCTGCTACTATAAACCAGAACAAAGAAATTTTTAGCTTTATTTAAAATTCCAACTCTAGTACTCATCTGGATAAATGATAATTAACTTTTGACCAAAATTTATCTACCTTTTGTCAGAGTTAGGATGACAATCATTTTAGACATGAAAGTATATGTTATAAAAGTAGAAAAGAATTATAAAACGGAAAAAAGAGATTTACTCATTTTAAAATAAAAGGTCAAAACATAAAAAAGAAAATAAAAAAACTCTATCTCGAAAACACCAAAAAATCGCCAAACATATATGGGCTGTTTCTGAATGGTCCTTAGTATGAGCAATTTATATTTTTCATTCTGACATCACTTTTTGGGCCAGGCTGTATATAGTTTCCTAACAGTTATTAACATAATATGAACAATTAGAGTGGTAGAATCATGCTGTCATCAACTTGCCGGAAGCATGAAAATGGGCCCATCAGATACCAGTCAAAGATATGAAACAGCTTCCACTGTTGCATTTCATTCAGTTACTAAGAGTTCCAGCAACCCACACCCCCCTCCATCGCCCCACTTCGCCTCCATCAAGCACCCCTCCATCAGATATCCTTTTTCTTACCCAAGAGGCCAATAAAGCTCTGATGACTCCTATGGTGCTCAGTATCGATAGGCAGTGATATTCACCTACATTCTAATAGCTTGCATGCTTGTTGGTCCTCAAAAATGCTATTAAAAAAATGAAATTGTATACTTTGTTGTCTAACATGAAATTGAAGTAGAAATAAAATATAATTACTTAATACACACTGTTATATGGCAAAGGGTTATCTGTAAAAACTAACAGAGTGTTTATATTTATATCACAAATATATTTTTAATGTTCTATACTGGAACTTGTACATTATTCCTCATAATCATTTTATTAATAAAAAAGAATCATTCTTAGAATTTCTAATCCTAATGTTCAATTTAAAATATTAAAATATTTTCCATAATAAATCTTCACTGCTAAAAAAACTATCACCGACAAGATTAGCTATAACAAGATTGCATTTTAACACTAAAAAAAACATAGAATACCAAAGTTACACATTAAACAATAACAACTTTGTAAACTATCCTTTAAATTCAATTTGACTTTCCCGTCTAATTGAATTATAACATGTGGTTTAGCATCGCCAGCGGCAAGTTATGTTATAAAAACTAATGACAAAAATGATACAAAATTAATATCAATGTTTAATACTGTTTATTTACTTCTCTAATTAATAAATGGATTTTATTATTTTGTGCTCAAATTTTCCGAGTACTATTTAGGTTTTCTCTCCTATTGTTTCTCCAATATGCTAATCGATACTACTATTCACTATTAATTTCAACAAAATATTAAGTCTTATTATATTGTTGCAATTACTAAGTATTGTGTTTGTTGACTAGTCTTACATTTTGACAAATAAAGAGCCTACTTTAATACAAGGATAATACTGTTAAGAATAACAAAACTAACTTGCTCTGATGTCATTAACGAAGTCCACAATCTGGTCAATGAGTAGGTCTTCCTCGGGAGTGGCGCCGGAGATCCCGTACTTGCGGCCCAGGTACCGAGAGATAGCTACACTCTGGGCGTATTGCTTGCCGTCAATTTCGAGTGTAGGCATCTGACCAAACAGTGTTTCTGAAACATTCAAATAATTTATAGTATTATTATCAAAGACTATCTAAAACTATCTATAAGTTGTGATGATAATTTAAATGCTAAAATCAGAAATTACCCTTGTATATAATAAACCTTTCACAATTTGGGAGTTAACTATAGATAATAATAAGCACTACACATGGAAACAATAATAAAAAGATAATATTAATAACAATAAATGTTGATAAAAAGCACGGCCGATAGCCTGTCTATAAATGTGATTATGTAATATAACCCTTGTAATCTGACAAAAATCTGACTCAAATCGTTAACAATTCTTGTGCCACAATGCTGCACAATGTCTGTCTCTCTTCTTGTTGTTTTTGTAAATGGATAAGTAACAAATTCATTGCTATGGTGATAATGCCACTGATAACAGACTGTCTATTAATTGAACTATGCTATCTTAGAGGCAGTGACTGCTTATAATTGAAATAAGATTTCCCTAGGAAGGGTCATAATTTCGAGCACAGCCTATGCTTGTTTTCCAATTTGAAAACAGTCCCTTAATATCAGGCCTCGTATTGAGAACACTAGATGTGGTCACAGTGAACATAGTTGTTTCATTATTAATTAAAGGGTTTCAAAACTCATGGTGTATAATATTTCGAATACGATAAAATTAAACCTCCAATAAAACCACCACCTTCAACTGTAAGAGGCATGAATACCACCACAAATGGAATACCACATTCATTTCTATGCTGGAGTACCCAAATATTAACTCCTTACACTTAACCATATACAGAGCTGTTCAAATGATCAACCTGACCCACTGTGTTGCTAAGAGAAATGATTGCCTTTTGTCAAATTGTTCAAGAAGTGTTTTGTCTAACTTGACCAACAAGTTCCACCATAACAGCATATCATAATTGTGGAATAAACTACCAGCAATAGTGTTTCCTATCAAATATGACACGAGGACTCACCGAATAAAATATTTATTATTCTATAAAGATGCCAATGTGTCTGCAACTCTTTCTGATGATACAAATGTTTATAAATGGCATTCATGAATTCATCATATTTTAGTCCACAGCTTAATTTTCCCTTCTATTTAAAGAAAAAAAATCGACAATTTTAGGTGATACTAAAATAATCATTACGTAAAAGGAATAGACAAATTGCACTGGTAAAGTATAAGTTTATCTGAAATTCAAACACTGAGAGAGAAAAGCCTCTAGTCTAGTAATTTGTTCTACTACCGTAAAAGCAATAGTTTGTCAAAAGATGGTGTCAAATTTATCATTCAAAAGTTGCCCCCCACCTATATTACAGTAAAGATCAAAAATGTATCAAACAGAGTAGCGTACCTTATACTGAAAATTACCAAACTGTATTGATTGAAGTTTTGCTGAAGAATTACAGACCCATCACATTTTTGAGCTACATATATAAGCTGTTTTTGAGAGTCATTACTAACTACCGTACTCACTGAATCTATGAATTTTAGCACCCAAACAAGGAGAACACTGTAGACCTCATCCACATATTTCAGTAAATTATACCAAAAATCAAAGTGTATAATCGGCTTGTACAATACAATATAATAATCAGCAAGGATTTGGCATATTTAGACTACAAAAAATGTCTTTACTTGATATCATTTCATTAAATACAATCAAAACCCTGGTGGTGGCGCATTCTGTTTGGAGATCCATTAACTATCGCTATATAGAAATGCTGAAATTTTGTCAGTCCACATACAGAATGAAAGTACACAACCAATCCAATAGTGGAGAGGTCTAAGACAGGGAGACGTAAATCTCTTGAACTTTTCACTACAGCATTGCTATGGAAGATACTTATAAACTTCTCAATGGAAAATGATGTGACATCAATATCAACGGAAAATACATCACTCTGCTTTGATTTACCGATGATATAGTTATAATAATGAAATATATGAATGACCTCGACACTATGCTCAGTAGTTTCTCAAGAAAGGGATCTAATATTGAACATGGTCAAGACGGAAATTATGTTGAATGCCTATATTGTATCTATTCCAGTAATAGTTGAGAATTTTCCAATCAAAGTTGTAGATAAATAAGTCTGCTTGAAACAAATCAAAAGAGGTTACCCAAAAAATTCAGGTTGGCTAGGCAGTATTCGGAAAATTAAATCTTTAAATCCAAATACCTCATTACCTACAGACAAGTCTTTAAAAAAAAACCTGTTGCCAGTGATGGCATGTGGATGCCAGACATGACCCCTTACTGTCGGTTTCATAAATGTGCAACCACGCAATGGAAAGTTGTGCTCATGGTTTGTCAACGAAATCAAATCTGGAATGAAGAAATTCGGAAAAAGAGCGTTCTTTTTCCGAATTTCTTCATTCCAGATTTCGATTAAATTAACGATTTGTGAACTATATCAGTTATTTGCGTAAATAACTGATATAGTTCACAAATCGTTAATTTAATCGAAATCGGTAATCAAAAAATCAATTTTGAGTATCATGTATGAACGTAAATATATTTTGTGAGTGTCACAGTATTATTTTTAAAGGTTTATCTTTCAAAAGAAAAAAAAATAAGCAACTCATCAGGTCAGAAGTATTTAGTCTTTTAATACTTAAAGTATTTACTACAAGTGACGTAAATGGGATCATGTCTCTATGTGCTGATATCACATTGGACACAAATACAGCTAGCGTTTTTATTTAATCATTAGAGGATGACCTTGGCTCCGTCCGCACAGTATGTTAGCATGTGTTGTGTACACATGCATGCATATATAGACAGGCATGACAAAGCAATTTTTTTCGTGACACCTGTTATAACTATTCAGTGTCTTAAAAGCGTAAACTACTAAAGAACAAATAGACATAAACCTTCTTTGTTATTATTGTTGTGTACTTGAAAAATAGCAATAAAAATTAAATATTAATTAAATAATAGAATTAAATATTAATTAAATAATAGAATTAAATATTAATTAAATAATAGAATTAAATATTAATTAAATAATAGAATTAAATATTAATTAAATAATAGAATTAAATATTAATTAAATAATAGAATTAAATATTAATTAAATGTTAGAATGACAAACTAATTTTTAATTTAACCCTAAAATTAATATAAGTTGAGAAGGAAGTTTGATATTTTAGTAAACGATATTGTTTTTTATTAACAATATTTATTTAGGAAATATTTACTATTCCTAAAAAATGAGCCAGTCTTTATGGAGTAATTTCTATTTTTTCCCCTTAAAATGAGATATGTGATTTTACATAAACATTTCAACTATGTAATTTTGTCAAATGACATAAATGAAAGTAGGTACACTCAGGAAAAAGGAGGTTAATCAAAATAACTTAAAACAATGAGATAGTAAAATTAATTAGAGAAAATAAGTAAATATGGCACGCTTACATATTACCATAATAAAAACAAATAAGTAAAAATAAAGTCACAGTTCTTTGCATCTAGACCGTTCCATACCAACAGTTTAATATGAAGGTCATTGATGTACAATGACTGTATCAACTGACAAAACACTCTATTATCATCGCAGATAAAATTGTCTTTCAAGGTTGTTGAATATTCTTCTGCACAATGCATAAAGTGGTGAACACTGTACGTGGACTGATAGCTAGAGAGATTGATGCGTGTTAATGTTAATGAGACATATGCTAGGGATGACTTTCAGTTATAGTATATTTTATGATAGAACTGTAATATACTAAATTTTGAATAAATAAAAATAGTTTCTAATATATTAATGCACAAAAAAACAACAATCTAACAGTTTCCCCTTTGTTATTGATAAAAATGAGATAAGATTAACTGTTATGCTTTAAACACAAACATAAAATATAAACCTACTACACAACAAATATGCCTTGTTTATAAGTACTTTATTTATTTCACGATTTATTGTATTATAATGCAACATAAATTGTACTCGAGTCACAATACACATACATTAGATTTTAAATACCTTTACTTCTGATGTCTTTATTTTCAGTATTTAATTATGCCATTAAATATGGTTTACTACTTATATTATTCACAAGATTGGAAGTACATAATTTAATATATGAGAAATTAATTATAAACATTTTTTTTATACCAGAGTAGGTACTGTGCACAGTACAGTTTAATCTGTACTACCTGTACAATAGTACAGTGAGTTTGTAATGCTTTTGTAAATAGATGGCAACGTGTTGAATGCCGTTTCATAAATAACAAACACACAATATCATAAATTTTATTGCATAAAAGGCATGTAAGTGAACAAAATTAATTCATGTATTCAGATATTTATAAAACATTTATTCCACAAACAAAATCAATTTCATATTACCTGTAGAGCACCCAAAATACAATCTAGCCATGAAATAATACATGAAAGTAATACATATATGTATATATAATGACATCCCCATATTATAAATTCATACACATTTCCCTGAAAGATAGGCAGATAGATACCATAGACTTACATATGGTACAATTTTCGTCTTTCTCTTTTGCTTCACTGGCATCCATCAATCCTTTCGCACAAACTCATCAGTCAATATACATACAAAACTATATGAACTCACTTGGTTTATAAGTAGCCCACTCATCAGGATTTACACGAATATCTTCAAACTCTTCCTTGCCATAAGAAAACAACAGCCGTGGCCCTTCACCCAAAGCCTTGACAGGGAAATAGCGGTAAACGTACTTTGGCATGTTGACAATTTAGAGCTAAAAGAAAGAATTTTTATTTCAAACATTAATAAAACAATACATTAATTTAACAAATAAAACAAGGGTTTTGGGACACACATTAATTTTTGTAGGTAATTAATATGTAACTTAATTATATATCTATATCCCATATCCATAGGCATGGATAGCTAGACTTTTTACTGGGCTGTTTCGTTCATTAACGGTTGTGTGTTTGATTTGGCTATGCATGATGAAATTAGAAATGAGCTACCCTTAAGTTTCTTGCTCGTTATTTTTGAGTGAAAACTGCCTTCCAGACGAGTGGTAAAAGGTAAATTCGCAAAAAAAATCATAACGTATTTCAAGTGTTATTTTATAACTAGTGAAATAAAAATATTTTGAATTTTAATTTTTACGCATAATTTATGCGTCCGTCTTTTATGCGGCATAAAAGCCCAAAGGTAGAACGGCGAAAAAATTGAAATCAAAACATTAATTAGCCGATTCGAATAATGCACAGCTAAATCGCCAAAAGAATTCTCGAATATTTCATATCAATTATAAAACAATTTGAAAATGTACGGATCATCAATTGAATCTAATCAGTCAAATACTACTTAATAAAGATTATAGGTTATTACGCTAAAGATAAAAACTAAGCTCGTTAGGTAAGAACTGCCTGTATTAATAATACATTAACAACAATATAACACACATGGTGACGATTAAAAAAAACGTACTTGACAATAAATGACAGACACATAAATTGTTCACACAAAACTCATGAAATTCAAGAAAAAACCTATTGACAGGAATCTTAAACGTAAAAAAGCGACAATCACAAAACATATATTTAGACTTCTCTAGCATTTATAAAAAATACAGCAAATAAATGACGATCCGTAATCACATAATAATACATATTAATTAAAAATTAATTGAAACTCGTTTTCTAAAAATTTCGGCTGAAGGTCGAGGCAATTTACAAATCAAACCAAGTTAAACGTACCGAATATCAGACGCGACCACTCCACGCAGCGACTCAAATTGAAATAAAGAAACGTTACAAACACGTTACTTAATACTCGATGTAACTGTTACAATAATAGGTATTTCATTCCTCGTGACAGTATGTTATCTATTCGAATGACATAGCGCTGATCTTCGCGGGAGGTAGGGTGATATAACAAAAAACTGATGTTAACTGAACGGGCGGCAACAGACGAGTTGCTATGAGATTCGATTGTTTATCAAACAATATGTTTTATTGCTATTTTGTCAAGATAACAAAACGTATCAAAGTATTTGCAAAGAAAATGACTATGTCATTGCACAGGAAAACCGTAGTTCTCGTAAAAAACTATACAATGATAATGTTGATCGGAATAATAAGATACTTACCATCAATATCATCGCGATATTTAAATAGAGTTGATAAAACATTTTATGATAAGAGGTTATCTATGTTTGTGGACCATCTATAAATTACGTCACACGTTAGTGGGAATGAGAAGGGTCAACAATGTGTCACAAGGGAAGGGACGAGTCATAAGTTCAGTGACGTCACGTGTATAAGTTTAAAGTATACACTAAAACTCTATACCTAAAATCTAAAAAAAATAGGTTAACCCCGTAGGCCAACCCTGAAATTTCCCGCTATTTTCGAGTTCATAACACTCGAAAATATACGGGATTTGACGCGATTTTTTGAGTAAAAAAACGGTTTGTTTCGATTTCTTTCGAGAATGATTTCTCGCAAACGAATCAACCGATTTTGACCCGGTTTCGGCAATCGACATGTTTTTACAGGGTCAAGAACTGGTTAGAATTTGAAATCAATCGGCAACGCCGTTTCGTAGTTATTCCAAAAAATATGTTTTTTTTCGATTTCTTTCGACAACGATTTCTCACAAACGAATCAACTGATTTTGACCCGGTTTGCGGCAATCGACGTGTTTTTAATAGGTTAAGAGCTGATTAGATTTTGGAATTGATCGGTCAAGCATTTTAGAGTTATTTTGAAAAAAACACTTTTGAAATTTTTTTTTTAGTTTTTTGAAAATTTCTCAATATCTATTGGTCCAAATCGACCCAAACTTTCAGGAAATCTAAATTTGGTGAAACTCTTTGGAACGCCGTTTAATGGGCTCGATTCGGTCAAGCCGTCTAAAAGTTATAAGAGGTTTACATACATCCACACATACACACACGCACACACAAATCCACACAGACATACGGACATCATCTCAGGGATGATCAGGGAAGCTTCCTAGACCCTCAGAACGTCGAGATCTGATGAGAACTCTATTTTTGCAAAATGGGATGAAACCAATAACTTCCCGAAAATTTTAGAAAATTTTCAATTTTCTTAGCGGGAAGTTAAAAATTATTATTACTTTTTCTATAATTTAAGACTTAAATTCGTCATCGACCGAATTCAAAATAAGATGAAAGCTTAGTACACCTTTGAAACTCTGGTAAAACCGTTTATTTATCTAAAATATTTGAATTATGATTGGTTTTATGAAAAACAATTTTAAGTAAAAATATGCAAGTAGTTTTGATAGTGTTTTCTTGATTTAACATTTTATAATTTGAAATTTGCAAAATATGTAACATGACATTAGAATTTTGTCACCCAAATTATATGAAGACTTGCGACAAAGACGAGGGGGGACTCCAAAATCAAGATATTTGTGACGTAATTTATTGATGATATGATAATAGTTCTTCATATCATATAATTGATGTTAATGCACCCGTACTGACCGGCAGTATTAATAATTGGTGGTGACAGGACTATAACAAATAATGAATTAACTATACTGACAGCCAGGTTTCGTAATAGTTCTTATAATAAAATTAGTTATGATTTGTATTACAATACCATCCAAAGTGTTTATTTATTACAAAAATTAGACTAATTAATACTCCAAAAATTAGAGAACTAGATTACTTACGTAACTTTAGAATACTTATTACGTTATTTTTCGTATTCAAGTGACTAACAGATATTTTTAAAAGAATCGGTGGAATGTTGTTTAAAAATTAAAAGATACCTTCTTGAAGCCCTTAGGATAGCTAATGTACAAGATATGAGCCTTAATAATAAAAAATCTAGAATAAAAGAAAATAACACTTTTTGTAATTGTATAAAATACGATCTTTTTCATTTTTTTTTTTATTAGTATCGTTTTAAATTTTCATTTGCATATTGGTGATATAGGCAAAATGTTTTTGTAATAATTAAAAAAGTTGGTTCCTATTTAAAATAGCAGACAGGATTAATTATAACATAATTAATTTTCAAGGAAAAAAAATATTCCAAGCTTGTTGTCTCGAATCGTGTGTACGTAATTATTAAGTCTGGGAAAAAGTTTTTTCGTATTTTATGTACAAATTCAAGACAATTTTTGGAACCTCTGATTAAAAAACTGCGACAAATAGTTTTGATAATTCTCTATTAATGGTAACCTAACATCACCTAAAGAATTCTGAAGAGACCGAAGCAGGTGAAAATTTGAGGGAGCAAAGTCTAGGCTATATAGTGGATGCATTAATACTTCCCAACCAACCTCTCTCAATGTTTGCTGAGTGGCTAAAAATATATATGTGGTCTGGCGTTATCATGGCAAATAATTACAGTCTTTCTGTTGATTAATTCCGGCAGTTTTTTCCATATTTCTTGTTTAAGTCTCATTCGCTGTAAAAATGGCAGTAAAGATCCGAATTGATGGTTATTGCCCGACAGTAAAAGATAATAATAATAAGATATAATACCCTTCCAATCCCATCAAACACATAGAAATTCCCTCAACTTATTGCAAGTTAATCCGGGTTTTGCTATAGTCCTTGAAGCTTGCTTGCCTTTTGACCATGATTTCTTTCGCTCGTTCTTGTAGTAGGTAATCCATTTTTCATCACCAGTGATCCATCTTTTCAAAAATGGTTCGGCTTCATTACGTTGCAATAGAGAATCGCAAATGAAAACACGATTCATTAGATTTCTTTCAGTGAGCTCGTGTGGGACCCAACTATCAAGCTTTTTGTATATTCAGCTTTTTTTCGAATTGATCAAAATTGTTTTGTGGTCAATCCCCACCTCTTCAGCTATGTCATAAGAACTAATATGCCGATCTTACTCTACTTTTTTCAAAATGGCATCGAATTTATTCGTAACGGGTCGGCCAGTTACCGGACTAAAAACACTTATACCAGTTTTGTACTACTGTTACCGCCACTGCATTAGGTGCATAAACGCATTTTTTTCGCGAATTGTGTAGCACTTCTCGTTTTTGTAATAAAACTTAAAAATATATCAAACTCCTATGTTAAATTCACTCATTTTGGTGGATAGAAAAACAATAGAAAAATGGCAGGGCACCGTCTTTACCTTTCATTTTTCCTTTTTTAGATGTCATCTATTTCATTGTATCAAAACTAGCCAGATATAAACAACACTATCAAGGAGATTGTACTGCACTTAATTTTTACTTATAAAATACGAAAAAACCTTTTCTCCTACCTAAAATTTACATTATCGGTAAATTTTATTGGTTAGAATTGTTTTATTTGTGTTAGAAACCTAAAATTTGTAATAGCTATTTTGAAACATTATCAAAGCACAAAATTCAACTACTCATTTAAAATTTTGTAATATTAATAGTTTATTTTCTCCAAATAATTTTCAAAAATAAAATTAACTTACATTTATTTGGAGTTTCTTTGAAGTAATTCATTACCTTGAACCTCCTAGCCAGAGTCTTAAGTAGCAAAAACAGCTACAAAGATTCTATTCATAACCTTACACTCCTGCTTATGTATCCTTTCTGAGACTTGCATAAGCTGTATATTGTCTCCTTCGATCTTCATATTATAACTGTGAAGCCGATCGTACAGATCATTATTTTTTTTGTTTCCATTTGACCTATATTCGTTTGCGGGTTATCTTAACTTCTTTTTGAAAGAGAACTTTCTCATCACCTTAGTGAGCCTAATTCTGAGACTGTTCTTGTTATTAGCAAGTTTGGCTTTGAGCCTGCATCTCCAATCGACATACATGTTCCTCCTTTTGACGACCCTGCTCCTCCAGTCGACGAAAACTTTTCCTTATAGCGACGAGCCAGTGCCGCAATTCACATGATCAGCACACTTAAATCGACAGCCGGAGTAACGGAGAAGCTGTAACTCCCCATACTTCTTCATTGTTCGTCTGCAGAGCCACACTCTGGCTTCACATCATCCTTACTTCCTATTGACCTTTTGACTTCTACTTTTGGCATCAAATATTATAATCGACCACTATTGCTCATTCTAAGTTCGGTTCGACGATTGAGAAAGGATGAAATATTAACACTAATGAAAACAAAAAGTGTATATTCTATTATATCACAACATATTATAAAACAAAGTCCTCCGTAGCAATTGTCTGTCTATCTGTTCCCAATAAACTCGAAAATTACTGTACGAATTATTATGCGGAAAAAAACACTGGGGGCGTAACCGCGGGCGGGCCGCTAGTTCTAATATAAAACTGCTCTACGTAACTACAAGAATACTTTTAATTGATCACAGTTAACTTATTAACGCAATAATTCCCAAAAGGAAATTAAATTTTTATCACTTTGTAATATTCGTGAGCGACTGGTTTCAAATATTCCTTAAATATCAACAAGGTCATGGATACATCAACTTAATTATAAAAAAAGTTCGTAAACATGTCGAGTTGGACGTAAATATCTTTCTGGAATATTCTAACCTTTAAACATCACATATAATATAAACTATACCAAACCCATGCATTTCGAAATGCATATTATACGTATACATATTTCAATATTTATGAGGAGGTTTATTCTGTTATTTTGATTCTTAGCATAGTTTTCTACAATATTTTAGAAAGCTTCTTAACTATAAACTTTAAATTTCGTACATCATAACACTATTTCTTGCATTATCTATACTTACCTAATCTCTTTTTTAAATTTTTTATTATGGCCTTTAGATTGAATCTATTTACAGGTAGAATTAATCCAAAACAGTCTACAAATATTGTACCTATTAGTTCTACCCCCACAACTTGATTATAATCAAGTTATGGGGGGATGGAATATGTTGATGTACGAGGGTGTTTGACTGTATGGATGTGTGTGCAAAATCACGGGCGAATTTGAATCATAAAAAAATAATCAATGCTAAATTTTTATTTAAGCCTAGCAAAGTGGGCAGATAGCGGCTAATTAATCATAAAATTATTCACCGAATTTTGTGTACCAATAAATTTAAAAAATTACAATATTTTTATAATATAAACTCACCTAATATATAATTAACTCACCTAGGGTTAGTATCAAAACTTTTTAGGCGATAATTGATTATAGAAAATGGCGTATCGCATTTACAGTTTAATAACAATAAACAAAAATTATGATTCATAAATAAACGTGACAAATTACTGTTCAAAACAAACAGTATAAAATTAGTAATCCGACTACAAATTGAACAACTAAAAAAAGTATTAACCACCTAGGTCTTTAATTGAGAAATAATGATTTCTAAACCGTACAGTTGTAGGCGGTGTTCATTTCTGAGGCATCAGACTTTCATTTAGACATTATTCACTAATTGCTATTTCGACCATGTTGATAAACAGAAAGAATTGTTGTTTTGACATAGTAACGGCGGAATACACACATACTGAGGTCTTCAGAAGAAATTGTTAAAATACATTACCACCTGTCTGTCACTAGAACGTTTTCATTAATATCTAGAGCCAGAGAATATTATCAAAAACTACATATCGCATAATTTGCAAAAATTCCTAGAATTTCTACAGCAATGGAACCGCAGTGTTACAGACAACATAGGAATGTTAGTAATCAGAACAACAATGTATAAGTAATATATAAAATCTAAAAGGTGCTTAATTTCGAAGTGAAACTTTTTGTGGGAAAGCTTAGAAATTCTGATTCGTAACCTGTTTGTGTGAAGGAAAGTGGTGAGAGTAAATACTGTGTCGGGTAGAGTGGGAGTAGTGTCTCGCTTGCCCTCGGGTATCGTGGGGTATCGGAGAAGATTGAGACAGAAGCTCTTCTCACTTTCTTTGTTTCTCGGCGTCCGTGGTTGCACGTACTGCGTTCAGGCGGCGTGGCAATCACTGAGTCCATCTGTTTTTCCTTACTGCTTTTAAAGTGATCGATGTCATTTTCTATCCAATATGTACAATAATATTATGGAAAATTGACCATTTAACACTATCGGTATAAACTTTTGGTGTTGCCGTGATTAGTATTTCGGGTTAGAAAATGAATATAGCATTTTGCGGCAGTACGAGATTAAAACAGTATTTTATAACATGAATTTAATATGCATTATTTATCGAAATAATGTCTCACCAGAGAGCTTTAGTAGTTCTAATAACGGATTATAATTGAAAGTAATTAAAATAATCATAGGTGATATTCATTTGATACGGGGTTAGTGACGTAACCGTTAGAAGTCGCTGAAAATCTTTTTTAAAAAACAATCTATGCTATTCGAAAGTGATTGATGAATAATTAAAATGTTTCCATGTAATACAAAATTTTCACTTCTATCGTGTCTTTATTATTCTTTTGGAACGGATAGATAGATAGATGACAAACAAAATTTTAGTGCAATGTCAAAAATAAACACAATTTCATATGATAATAATTAGGAGTCGTAAAACAAAAAAAATACATGAATACAAAACGCCTGCACAATAACATATTCGTTAATGTAAAGATTTATAATCAATTCCATTAGGCGCTTATGCTGATGTGAATTTAAAGTTTAAATATAATTTTATTATTATCATTATAAAATTGCTAGTGAACTGCTCCACCTATATAAAGTTAGAATAAATCGGAAATGGTATTTTTTTAGGTGTAGATAATAATTTAGATACAAACTTTCGTGATTCGTAACCATAAATATTTTAGAATTATCTTTAACAATTTTCCCTTCTCCTGATTTAATTTTCTTTATATTTTGTGAGATATTTATATAGTTCTATCTCTCAAATACTCCCTTAATTTCATATTTTTAGAAAAAATAGGGGAGTAGATAAAATAAGGAGGAGAATGCTTATAGGAATTCTTTTAGCCAACTGTTGACATTATTATTTAAAAATGGAATATTATAATATTAAGTTTAGCGTATGAGATATGATTGAATTTATCTTGATTAATATCAACTAAGTATTAGTACCAAAAAAGCTATCTATATACGCATCTCAAAACTGAACAACACTTACGGTTTTATATTTCACTATACATAAGCTTTCAATATAAAATAATTCACATTTTTCTTACACACAGATGTTAAAATGCGAAAGAAACGCCAGAAACAACTAATTTTCATATAAATGGATGCTCCTTAAAATAGATAGTTCTTTCCCAGAAAAATTTACAGGTGTTAAGATACTTTAAAAAGACAGCTCTGTGGGTGGATTTAACTGTAGCCGCTCTTCAGAGAGAGTATTTATAGTAAAGAATTTTCACAGTAATCCTATTAGAACCGATTTGCATATGTAGAAATCTTGGGTCTAAAGTCAGGCTTAAAAATAAGTGGATAAGTATAATTATTCGTATGTTATGCTATTATACGAATGATCTATTTGGATCAGAAAAAACTTGAAAACTTTAGAATTAAACGTCAATTTATACTAGATAAAATTTTATATCACACTTAGATACGTTAGCTTTTTGATTTAGAATAAGTATTTAGTTATAAACTAACTTACTCGAATGGCACAATTCGATAAGTGATAAACAACCTTAAAAAGAAATAAAATAATTGCATGTTCCCAATGTTACTAAAACAATTTCTTTAAAATACATTAATTATCCACATTCTTTAAGGGTCGGATTTTCTGCCTAACTCGCTGAATAGATACATTAATTAATCAGACAACATTCTAGTGTCTAATAATATCGGCTTATATAATATTCGTTTTATTAACGTTTATTAGACATATAAACCGTAAAATACCTAATAGCATTTCTATAAATTAATTTCAACATTTTGCAGTGTAATTTTCAGGAAATTGATAACCACCTTGAGTACTTTTTACAATTAAATCATTTTATATAAAAATCTAAAAGTAATAGTCATGTTTTGAATCGGTTTTTAATAAGTACTAACCCGACCCCAGTTCAAAGTGTAATGAAAATTTAATAATGCAATCCAACCTGGTAATTGTGGAACTGCCAGTAGACGTGGAATCATGGGCAGATTTATGCTTTGGAAAGGAATAAAGCACTAGTTTGATAGTGCACGCGGATGACCCGGGGCAGATACGGGCTGCTTGGCTAACGGGGTTTCGTCAATTTTCAGATGGTTACCATTTTCTGAGTTTTCAACTGATTTCTTTTATTTTAGGTTCATATCTGTTGACGTTCTGCATAGGAATTTCCCATTTTTTGTTTGAGTTTTATTTCAATTTCTATCGCTATTTTGAGGTCGACGCATTTCATATTTTTGAATTCAAATAAAGTTATTATTCTCTGAGTCCTTCTGGTACTCAAAATTGGTGATATTGGAGAGATTTAGTCCTGAGGATCGCGACGAACTTTTTATTATATCGACCGGGCGTGCAGTATTCCCGAGTATTTAAGGTTTAGGGGAGTAATTAAAAAACTTTTGACGCAAAAACACCTTGACTTAAGCCTATAAGCGACTGAAACCAGTTGTCAAAATTTTTAGTACTGTTGATGAAAGGGGGCCAAATGATGAGATTAACCGACATCTGGTTTTCTGACATCGATTGAGCGGTTTGTGAAATAGTGGTGTACCGAATGTACATTTGAAATATAGCGATCGATTTTCGCAAAACGTGCGAGTAAAACATTACATGTCTATGGATTCTATGTTAAAACGGGCTAACATCAAAGATAAACCAACGAGGAACGTTGGATTAACTCCTCGAAAACAATAAAAAGCAATAAATAATAAAAATGTACACGTTGTCTACAAAATACAATGTTTACGTATCAATTATTTCCAAAATCGCTGAAAATATTTATTCATATTATTCTAACTCTAATTCACTTTAGTGAAAACATTTTCACTGATGTATCTTCAAAAGTAACAGTCCAGCATTTATTTTAGTAAAATATGTATTTTAGTAAAATATGTACATTAGCGATGAAACTTCCAGTAAGGGAAATTCATAAAAATGTTTATTTCTTTTTAATAAAATAATACAATATGAAAAATACTACTGACTGAATTTCAACCGCTTGATTTTTGTTAATTCATACGCTAATGATGTTATTTAATGATTTCTTATCTCTTCTTATCTCTTTCTAATATACGTGTTATCAAACAAAAAAAAGTCATATGTAGTACCTATTAAAATCTTTGCTGTTACATCTAATAAATGGGTCGGGCTTTGTCGCAACAAAACTGTTTGTTTTTTGTGTGAGAAATATTTGATTTTATTTAAATTTGCTACATCCAGCTTCGTTGATTTAAACGTAGATACACGCTAGTATTTATTCACGCATGCGCTGTGTAGCATACACCGGTACAAGAATTTAAGACCCAAGGTCATTCTTTTATGTGTCGTCTCGTTTGTTGGACTCTGACCTCTTCGCCATTTTTACTTATCGCCTTTTTTTTATATTCTCTAACGCGCTTTTGTCGTTCTTATACTGAGATATCATGTTTCACAAAAAGAGTGCTATTTTTAATAAAATCATAATGTCATCTCGAGTGAGAATTATGTCAGATTTTTTGCTCGCCTGTATCATGCGTAACAATGATACAACAGTTTGCAGTAACATGAGCAACGCAAAATTATTTCCTTTCTCATAATGTAGTTTCTTACCTCTGGTAATCTAATATCTCCAAACGAAACAGTTTCAAAAAATTAAATGTAGGTACTTCGGATACACAGAAAATGCAATTCGCCCGTGATGAGAATGGAACCAGCGGGGATCATCTGGTTCCAAGGCGACGCTCTTAGCCACTGAGCCATGAGTTTTTTAAATCAAATTAATCCGCTAGCTATGTAACTCAGGGAGCACGTTGAGCCGTCGATCTCGGACATCACTGCAATGGTGCAATGCTCATTAGCAGCCACCAAACGCACTAGACCAGCGTAAAGGGCTTCAGACTTAAGTACCTTGTGATAAAAAGGTTGTGGTAGTAGTAAAACCTGGTACACACACTCAGAAAGCAGCGAAGTGATGGTTTAATTCACTCATTCGATGCCTGTTAAATTGACAATTCTTTAAAATAGGTCATATTTAATAATGAAAAAGATTCTTAGGCAATTTTTTTTTGATGCTATTTATTGTACCGGAAGAAAATGAAATGGCCAAAATAAATTGTACTAGCAACCAGCAGTCACTGTATGAGTGTCGTGAATGAAAATTGAATAACGCCGAAAAACATGAAACCGTGCAGGAAAGTCTTTGCCGATACTACCAAATTTAACTACAAAAATTAACATTATCATACAGATATGCTGGACACAAAATATTATATTAATTATACAATAATTAGGTGAATTTCATAT
The DNA here is from genome assembly GCA_005406025.1 of Eumeta japonica. NCBI lineage: Eukaryota > Metazoa > Arthropoda > Insecta > Lepidoptera > Psychidae > Eumeta > Eumeta japonica. Next base: position 212,439 of record BGZK01000689.1, read on the forward strand.
GATACTTACGTCCTTTTCGTTAAGCACGGCATTGCCGTCAGTCGCTTCTCCAAGTTTACAAATAGACTGGGCAAACAAATCACAGACAAGGCCATTCTATCTGTATCAACAAAATGAAAATAGTTTGTGACTGGAATCCATCAATTTAAACATCCGGTCCAGTAACGTATTCTCGAGCTATTAACAATGTTTTTACCATTTCAAAGAAATCTATGGATTCAAAATTTCATTAATACACCTAAGTGCAAAAGTGGAACACTAATGATAATTACAACAATTTGTAATGTTACAAATAAACTAATGTCTCTTAGAATATTTTTAGTAAGTGCTTAATTTTAAAAGAAAAAATCTCCGAAATTATTTGAAACTTACTACTTAGGTTTTTATTATTTAGATTTTTTAATTACATATATAGCGCTGTCTATATGTAATTAAGAGTTAATTAGCTGCAACGATTTTTTTTTCTTAAAAAAAAACCTCAGTAATAAGACTCAGTAATTAGTAAATATATTTGCGACTGTTGTTTCCATTTTCTTTGCACGCAGAAATCGTAATACTTCCATTTGTAATTAAATACATATGCTACGCTTATTTTAACTTTTGATGTTTCAATTTAATATTATTTATGGCGAGTATAGGGAAAATATAATGCTTGTAAGTATGAAATATGGTGAAAAGACAAAGAACGTATCAGCTAATGTGTTTGAGGTGCGTCGTCTATCTATGTTATAATTAGGTAGGTAGCTGTAATATCGTCACTGCAGAACGTCTAGCAAACATATTACATCATAGGTATGTAGGTAAACTCTTCATCATAAATATGCAACTATTTCTAAAGTTTTATCTGTACTTCTTATGTATGTATGTATACTATTCTGAGAATCAAGCATGTATTATGTACATATTTATTTACTTTTAATGATTGTTTTGACACGACGAAGACTCTAAAAGAAGAACTAGTCCCCTTAGGTTTCCAGGGATTCGTCCCGTTAGGATTGCCTCGACACCTACGAGGACAGTGCGCGCTTCGGACCAATTCTGCAAACTTTAAACGAAACAATGGATATAGTATTATGACGTCAAAATTACGTCAGGGTGAGAACGATCCACGCGTACGCCTCCGATTGACGTAACTTTAACTTCTTAACGATATCGACTGAGCAGTTAAAAGTTTACAGAGTCGGTCCGCAGGCCGCACCGCCTCAAGATCGCGAACAGACAACAAACCGGGTTCAAGTTCATCGCCCCATGCAAGCGCATTATTTTTGCTCACGCCAACTGTACGACTCAACGATAGAGGCTGCCGGCCGAGACATCCCTATGCAGCCGACAATGAGGAGTCTCCTACTTATCGCAGTGAGATAATCATACACTGTCGCATACCCTCCTCGTGGTGGTCGTTCGTCGTCCATGACCGCCTTATCCTGAAGGTGACGACGGGCCACCATTCGTAAAGAACGTCTGACGCCGACGATATCATTATACCCACAACAAAGATGAATGCTCACACCGCAGCGAGGAAAAGACGGTTATATTCAGCCGTCCTCCATATTGAGGATAAATAGCGATGAAATAGTAACAAAACCCACTTACATAAATTTATTTATATATAGAAATCTATGTATATATTTCGTGTATAGGACAGTTATCTGCCATAGGGTCCACCCGCGTGGTCGTACGATCAATTCCTTTTTTTTAATATCGAGCCATCTTGCTAAGGATACTCGTCCCGATCCTATTTACGATTTTCATTCCGCTTAGATTGTTACTTCCGACCCCGATCACACTTTTGACTCCCGATCCCGGTCCGTTTATTTATTATTTATCTACTTCCATCATATCCATTAGGACTATTATAACATGTATATTGGAACATCGCTTAACATTTTAGTGAAACCCGTATATATTTAGCCGTTTTTACAAAATTCACAAACATATTAACAAACAGTTTTACTATACGTACGCGCGTGCACACACATACACGAATCCTCCGGGCCATAATTTCGATTGCACATAAACACAGTCGTTAAGATTTTATTAGCAAACTATTCACCTTGAGTGTCGATCACGTCACGTCAAATTTATTACCATATACGCTCGTGTAACGGTAAAATATGCCCATACCAACTGCCGCAGGCCTGTTTACCTTTTAAATATAGATAAAAATGGGACTCGCGCGATAAGACGCATAAGCATATCCCTCCGTCTGTTTGTCAAAACCATTTTTTTTTTCCGTCGTTACTAAAATTTATTTGTGATTTAACGTAATAATTACAGCAATCTTTTGACTGCGATCTGGATTCTACGATTTTCTTCTTAACAAGTAACATAGAACATTTATACTATTTTTTTTTGTAGTGTTTGAGATACGATTACAAAGGGTATATGTTTTTAATTTCTAATCCAATGTGACTACCTAAAAATGAGATTGTTATAGAATAAAAAAATATAATGGCAAAAAAAAAAAAAAATACTTTATTAAAATACATATAAATGCACCTCGAAACATTATCAAAACAAAACAAAGTCTATCATTAAGTACTTCTTAAGTAAAAAACTTCAAAATTTTGTAATATCAAAAATACATTAAGAACATTTTCATATCACATATTTTTTTCTCTTAAAGCTATTTTTTTAATAGGCAATAATGGTCTTATGCGATTCTTGTGGTCGATTTCGATAATATATTCTCAACCATTGCTGTTATGTTGGGAAATTTGGTAACAACTTCAGCACCAAATGTACTCTTGACGCGGTCCCATATACCAACAACTAGGAAGTCCGCCCAGGTCAACTGTGATTTAAAAAACTAAATTAATGAAATAAACAATATTTTATTCGATTGATTGGATTGATGCCTGAAAAAATAGTAAAATAAAATAAGTTCTTTTGTAAAAATAAAGAATAGAAACCCGCGTATTCATCACAAAATGCGCGGACGCGGTTTTTTGTATTATTGTTTGGTTATTTTGATTAGTTAGAATATTCCAAATTACGATAGATAATAATAGACTATAATAAATTACGGTAGATGTTGTTAGTTTATGTTGAGGTGACATGATAATGCCTTTGTTTACATTAGAGGATTGAATAAACCATTCAGAGAAGGATAATATATATACGAGTATATATATCAAATGGAATCGATCAAGCGGTTTTTTCCGAAAATGTTCATAATCTTCTTCTTTTTTAGAATTTTGCTAACAAAACCATAGTCATTGAAGTAGCCGTTTCTGATAAAAATAGCTCAGAACGTAAACATGTAAACGTATGAAGTACAACCCTAGTGATAAGTAAAACGATGCGCGCTCCCAAACGCGCCCACCCCGTCTTCCGAGGCTCGTACGCGGCGCAAGCTGGCAAGTCCGCCGCACGTCCGCGCGTGGTTAATAACCGGATCCACGGCTTTAGAGGTTTAGATATTTTGTTATAGTAATACGTTTACGATATTTAAATTTTTGAAATTAAGATTAGGTGCGATTAATATTGAAGTGTTTAATAACAATGCCTTACACTGCTATTGAATATGCAAACATGATTTATAGTTGAGGAGTTTGCAGAGGTGAAATGGCTGCAGCTCTAAAATTTTATAGTGAAACACCCTGACAGTCAACAACCTGTGAGTCCAGAGTAACATTACGTGCTGTTTAGCGTTTACACGATATTATCTACATGTGGAAAATCAGAGACTATAATAATACCGTCGGCGACCTTTATATTATTAATGACAACATTAAGCGTCATTTATAGGTAAGTAACTAGATATGTTCTCTTTAAAAATAATATATCGCATAGCCCGTTCGTCACGGGCCCGGACGCGTGGGCGCATGTGCGCGTGTGCGTCATCAGGCTAAGCATTTCGTAGGGTTGTGTCTATATTTTTTTATATTACTTATTAGAATATTTTTCATAATATATTTTTTGTTATAATTACTTTGGCAAAATTGTTCTAAAAAAGGAGATAATGAATATTTTCGAAGAGATGAATGATCGATTCCATAGTGTATATATACATATCCGAAACTATAGATCCGATTCACTTGAACTTTAAGCATAGTTCTTCGTTTCCGAACATAGACACTCAGTAATAATGGATTTAAACAAATTCTATCAAAAAAATTTTCATCATTTTGTCTACATGAGCGGAGCCGCGAGCAAAAGTTAATATACTAATAAATCCTGTTTTTTTTTTTTTACTACAAATCCTGAAACTATTATAAATATTAATTTACAAATTCAATCCATGCAGGAATCATTAAATGTATTCTTTGATATAAATCGGTTTTATGTATTTAAAAGTACAGTATGATAAATATAGATGTATAAAAAAGGGAAGATGCACAGTGGCTTACTATTTTAACGACGAAAAATGGCTCAAAGTGCACATGATGTCTCTGTCGCACATTTTACAATATCATTCTGCAGTCCCAAATAAAAGAAAGGAAAAAACATTATTCATCATCTGACAATTCAACTAAAATATCATAATGTAAAGTTCATTTTTAAATGCAAATAGAACAAGTAACAATCATTTTGTTACTGGAAGCCAACACGCACGCACTATTTTTTATTAAATTTACAGGTGCTATTCTAAAACAAAACATCAGTGGAGTGGTTTAAATTTATTTTAAATCATTGTTTTTGTTTGTTTGTTGAATTTATGAAAACAATCACAGGATATTCTTCAGTAATCACATGAGATTAAAATTAATATGAACCTATACTTTTATAATATAGGTGAAAATATACATGAAAGAATTTAATAATTTCTAAGATGTACAGAGCATAGTAATACAAAACTTTCTTATTATTCAAATAATAAAATAAAGTCATGATTAAGAAAACATTAACTTATTTTTGCTGAACATACTTATACATAATTTGTTAAAATAACAAATTTAAACGTAATAAACTTTTTTTTTTTTTGGAATAGGTTTAATTTATTGTATAATTTCCCTTCTGAGGTAGTTATAAGATTTGCATAGAAATAAAAATAAAAAAAGACGACTCTATTATTATAAGAAAAAAGTCTCTATTATTAAGCGACCAAATAATGTGACAACACAAGCTATTACGAGACTGATGTTATTTAGGTTTCTTTTAAGTCCATTTATATCTCAACTTCTAATGTTCCTTTAAATGAAGAAATACAAAATACCCTATTGAATACTACTTATAATACATGATGAAGCACCTATCCTAAATAAACTAAATTCTGCTTATAGAAAATAAAAAAATACCCTTATTTTTAATAACTTTTGAAGTGTTATTTTTGCATTTTTGACAGAACACTTTGATGTTATAATGGAAGGCGCGACGAAACTACACTGAATGCAATGAGTGTTAAACTGTCTATTTTAGCACTCATTTACTGCGACCGTTTGTTTTTGGGCGCAGGACTGTGCATCTTCCCTTTTTTATAGATCAATGATGATAAAGTACCTTATTTAGAGCAAGATGACCTCTGTTGGTGGCTATCACAGCATCAAACTTCGTAAGGTATGCTTGGGCATCCATTTCTCCAACTTTTGTGGTATTCGCAGATTTTTCTTCACATTTTTCAGTGTTATTTATACCTAACAAAACTGAAAAACAATATGTTTTATAAGATAAAATCTGGTCATGAATTAGATTGAACTATATTAATACATTGACATTTTAATGCTTGCATACATGTGAAAATTCACTAAACATGGATTTAACGCAATAAACGCTAACACATATTTAGCTGTGATGCCCTAACAAATGCTCTATGGTTTTAAGTGGAAAAATCTTTACTGACCATTTGTTAATAACTTCACTAAAAATGTAATTCAAATATACCTTAATGCTGGCAATTTTTTTGTGTGTGCAATGGCAATTGAGAGCATTTATTACATAATGAAACAAAGTTCCATAGCTTAGCAGGCAAAACATTTTTTGAGAGAGCATAAGAAGTTTAACATTTCATACACAATTAGGCAAACACGTCTTTTATTTTGTTTTCCTAGTTAGTCTTTATAATGATATCTAAACAAATGATGAATGTCATAGTTATAAACTACAATTCTAGTTTACAACTAGAACATCTATATAAATAAAAATAAAAATTCATAGTTTTTATGAAGGTCATTTATTCATAAATAAAGTGCAGAAAGTGCACTGGTAAATGTGTTTCATATAGACTAATGATTTACAATAATGTCAGTATGAAAACTCATTTAAAATCAGGATTATACAGTAAACTTTTAAAATTAAGAAAGCATGCAATAATCTAAAAAACATTTTAAAATACGAGGAAAGTGTATGAGAGTGTGATTTTCAAATTAGAAATGATTCAAGATAATCTATTTCAGTCCATCATAATACTGCAACAACACATTCCACATGCATAAGCTAAAAGTGATTTTGAGAATGATTTAGTACCGTTCAGTAAAGCAATTTTTTTTTTAAATTGATTATAATTTTGTTTAATCATAATTTTCTTGAATCAGTCAAACATTTGAGAAAAATTCAATGTGAAATATACTCCGAAAAGAACACAGGTTAAATCAGATTCAACTTTGAGCCATTTTATTATACATCAATGCACAGCCCAAACTACTAGGTGTAGAGATTTGCAATTTTGTCAAGGTTGTTGTTATAACATAGACAACCTAAAAATTATTTCTTAGTGTGAGTACAAAAAAAGGATTTTTTGAAATTCAGCCCCTACGAGGTTGAAGTTTCAAATATTGTTGTATGAATAACTGGAACTATTGAAGATATAGATGTCAAACTTAACATTTTAGTTATTCATAAAAGAAAAAAATAATTACATAAATTGTTTTTTTAAAGGATCAACATCCTGAGAGGGTATAATAAAGAGTGAAATGTTATATGAAAATCAGAACTGCTAAAGCTATCACTGTCAAAATTTATATTTTGGCTAATCATTGCTAAGAAAAGACAATGACAAGAATCGTTTTCTTTTTAAATTACCCTGAAAGGGATGAAATAAAGGTTGAAATTATACATAGAAAACCAAAACAGTAGAAGGTATAGACCCCACAATTTTTATTTTAATTGCTAATAACAAATGAAAAATAATATCATATATAATTTCTGGAAATGTAGCTATATGAGGGTGAAATAAGGGAAGAAAATCGAAATAGTCATATGTATTTTGTACTTTTTTGCGTTGTTTAAACCAGGGTTTCCCAAACATATTTTTACTGTGACGCACTTGGGACTTTGCTATTTTTTTACGTCGCCTCTCAACTCAGCCCTCAAAAATATTTACTAATTTTAGTACTAGCCTAGGGATGTTTGTCAGAATGCACACCGCGCTCACTAAAGTACCCTGTGGCTCACTCGATTTGTACATCGACATACGACGACCCTGGGACAATGTCGCGCCTGGGGCGTCGCGACGCAGTTGGGAAACCCTGGTTTAAACCATTTATTCACTTATTATGAAACTAGCTGCATATTAAAGCCGAGAAAGAAGCTTTCGGAAAAACTAGGCTTTATCTTCATATTTCTGCCATGTGTATGTGTATATGTATCCAAATCAACTTAAATGGTCTAGTTATCTAGTAGACTTAGAGCAAGATGACTGTGACAGGCCGATGGACAGACAGACAGATACATGAGTGCTGCCACAATGGTTCTATTTTTTCATTTAGAAGTACAGAACTCTAAGAAATGTAATTACACGCCATTTCGAATCAGTTACGAAAACCGGTGTGACACGAATAATTGGTGTTCATGAATGTTATAATTGTTGTAATAGGAAAGGTCAAAGAAAAATAATAAAAGTATTGATAGCATCTGCTAATGATAACTTCACGATTTATGTAAAACTAGAGAATGACACAAATCTAATGTTCAATGTAAAAATTTAATTTTGTGGTGCACTGTCGATTACTCTGTGTAACTTGAACAGAACAATTTTGATATACTAATGAAAAATTGTTTATTTCAGACGATTGCTTTTTATGATAGATATAAATGATAAATTGGTTTATAATATATTTGCACTTACTCATCCTAAACTCATTAAAAACTTCTACAATTTGGTCTATTTCTAAGTCCTCAAAAGGGTCAGCACCAGATAACCCATGGCACTTGCCTAAACATCGCAGTATCGCTGTACCATGTATACCACATTTGTTGTCTGTTTTCACTTTGTCTTGCCCTAAAACACAATAAAATCAAACCATATCATAATAAAATAATACAAAAAATGGAAATCAAACCTGTACATAGATTTTCTAATCCATAGATTTACGAGAACCTCTCAAACAGAATTATACAGAAAAAAATTCACACAATTTAATATTTAATCACAGAAAAACTACTAAATACAGTCTTCTACACATATTCAGAGAAAAAAATTAAATATTTATTGTGACGAAACACACACTTGAAATCAACTACTTAGAAATAACTAGCTGCATGTGAATTTTTTTTTCTTGCTTTAGACAACTTCCTAAGAAAATTAGATTGATTTCAATTATATGAATAATTTATATAAATTATAATAATATTGATGGAAGATGGAAATATAAGAATTAAAAACCAAGAACATATTTTATGCCCACATAGCACGAGCCAACAAATGAAGGCATTAATATATAGCAGGTTTGTAACAATGCGACAAATGGCTTCACTTATCGAATGTATACACCTGACATATATCATGTCTGACTAAAGCAGTCTGGTCATATGCTAATCTATATTGCATTAAATAGATATGGGTATTTAATACTGACACATAACTTTTTCCATTTTAACAGCTGAACTGCATACATAGTTATACTATTTAGTATATGTATTTTATCTTCATATGCAAGGACGCAGCAGATAGCTGACGTTTGCTCATTGTGAGATAATGGAATATGACAAAGATAAAATGTAACGTAGAGTATCATGACAAAAAAAAAACAATCTAAAAGAGATACTAAAATAATTTATCACACATTTTATGAGTTTACCACAGAGGCAAATTAAGTGGCATTTCAATAACAATTGTGGTTTTTGTGGTTATTTTCTTCTTTAAAAAAAATTATATTTATTGATTATATGTGATTTCTGTTGTTGTGAACATCTTTGGAAACATAAAAATCTGTTATATAGAAAAATAAGTTTTTCTATAAAATCTCAAATAAAATTCCCTAATTTATATACATATTGAGTCAATTTCTACTGAAAATTAAAAAAAAATAACAACAACTTATTTCAATTAATGTACAACAGAATTAGCATATTTACTAAATATTTATTGACAGAAGAATGAGTTCTAACAGCATACCTTGTACAAGGTTCTGTTCTTTACAACTTTCTTCATCTTGAAGTTTCCATATTTTGATATCTGTGGTCTCTTTTCCTACATATGCAAGGAGTAATTTAATACTCAAATCCAAACCTTCATAAGGTATTGGTCTAAAACAACGAAAACAAGTCAATTATAGCATAATAATAATAACCGAAAATAGTACTTAGCAGCTAATTCTAAGCAGTTGGTGAGTGTGACATCAGAAGTGTGACCTTTGTGTTGATAATACTTTTTGTGTAAAGACAACAATTTTTTATTACATTTTGGAAATAACACATTTATTTGTGTTTTATACTGTATTTTAAAATTTTTAATTGTATATTTTGGAGCATTGCATTCTTCCCAAGCACCAAGAATAAATTGCTAAGTAGTAGATTGGAAAAGATACACATAACTAACTATTTGGCAATGAGATAAATTTTGTCACACATATTTGCTAAATGAAATTAAATATATATCATATGTCTTAATATGAAAAGTGCATCACAGTGTTTCTATCTTACAAATATTTGTATCAAAATTTATACAACTAAATTCAATATTTCATTGCTTCCCATAAGTAAATGCACTACTAGGGAACAAAGAAGGCATGTGCTAGTTGAAATGCTTATGAAAAATTCTATTATAAATATTTTCTAATGTAAATTACAATATTTCATGTGATTGTACATGATATGAAACGAGAGAAATTAAAACAAGTCCAAATCCAAAAGCAAATTAATTTATTCTATACATCAATACTAAAATTGAGACATATTAAACTGGTTTAATTTAAGAAATTCTATGAAAAACCAAATAAAAAAATATAATGCTTAATAAACTATTATAATAAATCCTATGCAGATGAAATTAGTATTATTCTTAAAAAACGGTCAAATTCTAAACACACTAAACCAATGAGCTTGCACGGAAAGATGGAAGGACCATACCATGTGGAGATCTGTAGTCTCAGCTTAATCTTCCAGAAAATAGGTACAATTTTAGAAATAAACTAGCGCTCACCCGCCCGCTTCACTGGGCGTAAATTTAAATTATGCTATTTTTTATTATTCAATTGTGCCCCCGCTATTGCTACCGTGGACATAGTTTATAACGAATTCCTTTATCTTTTATATCGGCCGAATTAGCTGTTAATTCTGCTTCGGATCACAAACTTATTCTCGATGTATAATAATATTAAAAAATTGTTAATTATAGCTCGAGCTATAATTTCTTACCAAATTTCAAACCGGTAGAAATTGTCTTTCATAATACAAAATAAATCGTCATTCATAATAAAAATAAAAGCTAAATAACAAAATGTTATATTCACCTTACGCGTGTATTTTACGCCACGCTGAAGCATGGGACAGCTAGTTTTTTAATATTATTATACCAACCCCTCAATTCCCTTTGTGGGTATAAATTCCGACATGCCGAAAAATATTTTTTTGTCCAGTTTCAAACCAACAAGAGCTATAAATTAAACATTTTCAATTGTTTTTTTTTTTAATATTTAATACCCTCCCCATTGCTCCTAGTGGGTGGCATTTCATAAAATTTATTCTCAATTGCACTCGAAATCACAAAAAAAAAATTCACAATATTTCAAATCTGCAGGGGCTATTGATTAAAAGTTAAAAGTAATAAATATAGTTGTTATCTGTTCGCTTAGTTGATCATTCTTAATTTTAATAAATAATAATAGATAACAATAAATATCAATAAATATATTTTAATATTGAAAACGCATTGGAGTTTGAATATGCAATTAATTATTTTCATAGATTAGAGATAGAAAATTTTAATAATTATTATGATAATTGTAATAGAAAAGATATCTAATAGAATATGGACAATTAAAAAAAAATAACTTGTCTCATTTTCCTCTTCGACATCGAATCTCTCAATACTGGACAAATCGAACTCATGAAAATCGAAAGGAGAGATATCATCATCCAATTCTACAGTTTCCATAAAAACATATTGTGTGCGGAATGATGTAGGTTTAGTGAAAAATTAATAATAAACATGAAAATAATGAATTTAATGTACTTGATTTTTAAGAGAGGTTAGCTGTAAAACTTACTTGTCCAAGTTTAATAAACATGCCCAATACTTTATCTTTATTGCGGACAATAATAAAATGTTAATAGAGGCATCATTATTTAAAATATTAAATCCATAGTATGGAGTGAATGAATAGGCTACATAGCCAGAAATGTAGATAACTTGACCATGGAAGCTATTGTACATGAATGATGTAATCATTCATTCATTTTAATAAGATACCGTAGGGTTAACCGATCTTATATATGACCTAACATTTGCACCATCATATAATCTTGATGTGCACTACTTTTCATCACGATTGGTCAAGCCGTTCTTGAGTTATAAAAACACATACAGACATACAAAAATGAAAAAAAGAGTATAATATGAATCACTGCATCATAAAACGATTATTTATCACAAAATTAGGTGAAAAAAATAAATGTACAGACAGAACAAATAGATTTATATAGTGGTATAGATAAAGATTTTTAATTAATCTACAAGTGATTTTATACTATAAGTGATATAATACATGATGAATATTATACTTCAATATTCATTAAAAAAATAATTCTAAAAAAAAATTCAATTTAGAATTAATAGCATTCTTATCATTATTTTTTTTTTGTCCTGTTATTCTTATATTAAACATATTTCAAAAATGACATGAAAATCATAATATATGTTGATTCAAATATCTTACATAATAGAAAAGAAAACATTAAAATATTACTTTCCTGTATGTATAAATTAAAATAAATGTAAATAATGAAAATATGTTTCCAAAATGTACATATTATAAATTCTACATTAAAATCATGGCTCTTAAATTGATAACTACTTTGATTACTGATTAAATTTAAGATCAATTTGCACAGTATTAAGAAATACAAAAAAATCTGAATTCTATAATGAAATGATTGAAACATATTTATTAAATTAGTAGGGTTGGCATTAGTAGATCAAATTAATAATTAAAAATTCATTATCTTTATCAGACAGAATATTCTCTATGTAACCTAGATATTTAAAAAATGCAATAAAATATGTACTAATATCATAACTAACAATACCTGATACTGATAACCTAACCTTATAAAATGATAAGAAAAAAACTCACACACTTTCGGCATCTTGTTTTTCATTCTTCTTGAAAGGTTTAAATAATTTGGAAAACGGACGAAGAGACATTGCAGTCACAACAAGCAATTCTATCTGCGACGAATTCACATGATTTGACTTCAACTTGTTCACTGTGTACACATTACACAAGGTTAACAAATTAAAAATAGACTATTTAATACCCATAAGTATATGTGACAACAAATACTAAAGAATGTTAAAATATTTTTAAATATCACTTTATATATAATTTACATATTGTAGACTTTGTTTTGTTGGTACATTTTTATCGATAAATTTAAACTATTATACATATACGTAATAGGTATTTATCCCAAATGACTACCTTATAACTGTGCTTGCAATGGATATTAGCTGGGTTATTTTTCTTAATTTAGGCACATCATAAAAAAATCGAAATTTTAAACAATTTGTAAACGTCTTCACATTTAAAAGAGTCGCACTATCTATACTTCCATCTGATTTATAAACTCAGCGTCAGCAGCTTTTACCCCACTGTCAGCTGTCAATCTGACAGCATCTGAACTTTGACGGCTATCTGCAAAATTAGTCGCTGGCATATCAAACGTGACAGTGATATACATTAATGTTGAGCATTTAAACAATTTAGAAAAGGCTATCTTTATTAGAGCTATATTATGAGAAAATTATTTCTTTGTTTTTAACTTTACAAAACGGTTTTATAGTTTTCGACGCCAATATGAGAGTTATATAAAGTTTTGAAAGCCATTAATTTTAAATTAAAACAAAATGCAAAAGTCTTGTAAGCAAATGCCAGTCAACAGATTAAAGATGTATATCATTGTAGACATGGGTTAAGGTTTGAATTTAGCGAATTTTGTCAAGTACAAAAAAATAGCATGAAGTATATTTGTTAATATTTTCTACTAATACCTAACAAATGTATACTAGAAATTATAAACAATAATGTTGGTACATTATTGGATCTATTTTTTTGTTGGAGCCATTACTTTAAAATTCTGCACTCTCTTTCTTTCTTAGATTATGTTACTTTAAAGTGCGTAAATAATATTTTTTTAGAAAACACCAATACTTTTAGGGTTCTATATTCAATAAGAAACTAATCCACCCCTCTAGCTAAATGTCTACACTTAGCTAAGAGACTTTTTATACTAGAAAGTAGTCATTGGGTATGCGTGTACATATCAATCACATCGACAAACTGATAGAATAAAATATTGAAAAAAAAAAACGAGTGGTGTCGTGGGACAACAGGTAGGAATGAAGTTCCTTCGGCTAATGTAGAATCGACACAATTTGCAAAAAAAAATATAATGTACTTTAAGTGTTATGATAGGAATATGTTTTATTATAAGATGCTACTTAAATCGTTTGGTGATCGTTGTAGTGAAATTATGACATTTACTCCTTACTATCTGTTCTTCAATCATCTTCATTTTCTGTTCTTATTGTTAATTCTATTTTTGAAAAAATTTACGATTATTATGATTTATTTCTTATATACTGACATATATTTGTTAATGGAAAATAACCCGACCGATTCTCGGTAATCGCGCGAAGTCGTAAACAAGTCGCGCGGCCTCATGCCAGCCGTGCCCGTGTTATCCACAATCAGCGCTCGCCGTTCGCCGAGCTCGCGTCACCTGCGCCAATAAACGCGCAGTAAAATAACGACATATCTAAAATATACGACTGTCGCGCCTGTGCACGTCTCATTTAACGGTTTTATTTCACGGACTTTTTCTTATTCTTACGGTTTTATTCCACGGACTTTTTCTTACGGTTTCACTATCACATTTTTTTCAGTTCGGTCGCGCAGCAAAATCCCTATCTCCTCTAAGCCCACCGTAAGGAACTTCGTTCCAAAAATTTAAGAGCACTTAAAGTGTGGAATATATATCCCCTACATGTGAAGTGAATATAAATTGTTATTCCCGTTTGTCCTATGGTGTGGTGTCGTTATCTAACGGCTACTTCTATAAGATTCAATGTATTACAGAATTGCGAGAAAAAAAATTGCGCGATGAAAAAACGCAATGCGGACAGGGTCTGAAACCTTTCCTTCTTTTAACTGCAAAACATATGTCACCTCTATAAAAATTGACATAGTGACTTTTTGTCTTGTTTACCGTTGAAAAATCATTTTATTTTATTTTTCGGAATTTCATATGTTACTTTACGAAAAAAAAAGAATTTAAGGAATGTTGTTAATTTCAAGTTCTTTCTCAACACAAATCTCAAAAACGCGTATCGCAGTTTCCTCGAAACCAAAAACTATGCCGGTCTGCCTCCGAACCTTGCACATATGTATATATTGTCAAAATAAATAACATAGGAAAAGGGAATAATTAGGAAGTAAACACCCTTGTCGCGTTCTGGACACACACGCGGCACCACTATTAGATTTTTATATTATTTTTCCGCACAAGCGTTTACGTCGCATACGTTGTAATTTACTTTTTCGTCTCGTCGGTAGTTGCACAAAGCGACACTATCGCCCCAACAGAAAAGGAAAAATAGCAAGGAAACATATATACTATATAATTCACAATAATACATATATATAATTGTTTGTGTATTAAACCGTATATAAGCAATATTAAACAAATGTTCTTAGGATTGAAAGTAGCTAAACGAAGGCTATACACTTATATCTTTCGACAGAATGTTTCCAATCCTTGTATAAATATAAAAGAAGACAAAAAAGAAAAAGTATTAAAACTATAAGTATTTTTCATTATACCTACATGCAAATAACAAATAGTTTTATTCTTTATAATTATTTTTCCAACTAAAACTATTTTTAGTATAATAAAATGATGACAACCCTGACTTTATTGGCAAAGTTATAGACATAGATAATACACTATATGGTAGTTATAGATACGCCACTCTTGTTTTCATTTTCAAATACGCAATCCCCGTATCATAGATGGCACTGTTTTTAGCTCACATACGTGCCACTAGATGGCGCTGTTATATTGTTAATAATGGCCGCTAGATGCCACTTCTTGTTTTCGATTTTGAATTTGGGATATTAAGATGACATAATACTTAAAATCTAGATGGATACGATTTTATCCATCTAAGATTTTAAGTAACATGTCATCCTTGTAAATAAAAGAAATTATAATCAGGACTTTTTTTTATTTTTCTTACGTAACATGTAATAATTTGCCGCTTGCACTTTTATTAAGTCATTATTATCAAATTTTAATAATTTTCCTTGTAATATTCGATTGATGTTTGTGCACCAACTGTTAATGACAACATCTATTATTAAATTTAGCATATATTTATAGACTTCGTCTTTATGAACGTTACATGTCAGAAACGATTTATTACAAAAAATGTTTGCCATAAATATGATTTTTTGTCTCAAATTTTTTTGCTGAGGATTTTCTCGTAAACACGTTTGAATAATTACATAAATGTCATTTAGAAAATTACACAAATTAGTTGATGGGTAATGTAGAGATTTTTTGAAGTCTCTTTCATAAATAAAAGACTGGGGTTGTGGAGGTTGTATTACTTAACTCCATTTTGCATTTATGGCAATTTTACATATTTTAATTTTGGTTTTTAATTATATACCCAGCTACATAAGTTTTGCTTCATTATGTATTTCTGAATCATTATTTTTTCAAAATCTGCCAATAAATTTTCAAATGAATTTATTTCAAAGTTTTCGTTATTTTCCATATCTACATTATAATTTTTATTAGTAAGCATATATTTTAATGATTGTAACGGTTTATTATTGTCACGTTCACAGTTAGCGCCTACAGCATGGGTTGATGTGTAATTATTAATTAAAAGTGTCTTAAATGCATTAATGAATTGCAAACACGTCGGAGAGTTATTTCTAATACCATTACTCCTAATGTTACCAAAAATTTTCAAGGGGTCTTGATTAAAATTTCTTGTTAATAAACTGGTAATTGCAAACTTTTCTTTTAAAAATATAAACATTTCCTTAAAATGTTTATATTATGGATCAATTTTTAAAGATGGTACTTGTTTATATTGAATTTCAGTAGTGCCTTTCTTATTTTTACTAAAGTTTTAAATCGCATTGACTCTAAAATTGGTAATATTTCATTCCAAAATTTAAAATGTGGAGAACTTTGTTTAAGACACCCTTTGAAAATTTTGCAGAGTTTTGGTATGAATGGCCATTAAATGAATCAAATAATTTATCCATTATCAAAGAAACTCCGCCGTCGCCAGACACTCCTTGGGAAGTATGTTGTGATCTAAAACAAAATAAAATAAATATTAACTTCATTCAGGTAAATAATTTTATAAAATGCTTATCACAATATAGCAAGTACAAATCTAAAACATATTTTGAAAACACATTTTATAAATATTATTAAGTGATTACAGAAATTTGATAACAATGACATAGCACAATCAAAAAGTACAAATAATGTTTGGAAAATACTTTTTGTGATGATATGCAAATCTTTTACCATATTTATGTAAAATAGTTTTATATTTTTTCAAAATGTTGTGGACTGTGTCATTCATGATTTCTGTTATTAAATATAAAACATATTTAATAACAGAATTGATACAGGTTAGCCTAAAAGTGACATCAAAGAGAAGAAACTAGATTCCTCAGTCCCAGGGTACTCAAAATACCCCATATATCTTTTATAGTATCTAGATCCGGTGAATATGCCATGCCACTAATAATGATTGGCAAGTCACAACCTATTGAATACATTTTAGCAATAAGAAATAGTTTAGTAAGGATCCAACCCACAAAATTAATGAAAATGAGTTGAGAACTACTGAAAAGATACCGATCCACAGATTAGGTTAATATTGCTTTTTTCTGTATATATGAATCCAAACTACTTGGGTTGTTACACAAGTCAGAAATCAAACAAGTCTGTCTTTTACAAATTTAACTATAATAGACTAAATTGATTGATGATTAACAATCAGTTTTCTATTTTTTATACTTAAAATAAATTTAAATTAATAATTTAACACAGACAATCAAAAATAACTGTAATAAATTTTAGTTTATACATACTATTTATTATGAAATATTGTAAAAGCATTATTGGAGGCACAAATTAATAGTCTATATCGAAACTAGGTTCAAATTTATGTAACTAATGCTTCTGTTAATTAAAAAACATTATAGATGCAAAATTAAGTTAGACTTTTAGCTCTCCTATAACATTTCCAAATTATCTATAGTCACCATGCAAATACATAAGAGTTTTATAAGTTTTAAACTTACTTGCCAAAAACCTCATTGCAGCCGACACCCTTTGGCTAAAAACCTGAGCTGCAACACTGACTTTCATTTTAGGTATTTTATCTTTGTTTACATGTTGCTCTGTTAGCTTGTTAACTAAACGTATCTCATGTTCACCAACATCTACTTCTAATAACATTTGGAGGTGCTCCCATTTTGCATATTTTACTTCACCATTATGAACAAATCTCAAATCTTTTGTTAATAAATTATTTCTCATTCCTTTCAGGAGATGAGGTGCATCATAAATAGGAAATATTTTTGTATTATCAATTTCAAAGGCTAAGCTTTTATATTCTTGTTCCGACTTTAAGTACTTTTGTTTAGTTTCTGCTATAAGACTATTAATGGCACTAATATTTGTTTTAGTTTGATCACAAACAGTTGCAACTATTCGCAATCCTGTGTTATGTAATTGTTTCACAACTGTTTTAATTAAATCTTTTAAAATAATACTTTTAGTTGTGCTTTGACAATAAGTAAAACAGACTGGTTGCTTATATTTACTTTTAATACCCTTTATCATGAACACTAAAGCATGATCTGCAATATTATTGGTTTTTTTTTCCCCAAAATCTTCAAAACCTATTATTTTATCATTTTTTTTATTATAAAATAGCCCCGATGTTAAGGCTACTTCATCAAATATTAACGTGCAGAGTTTTTGTTCTTCAGACATTTTTTTGACTCTTTTCTTTAAATTTTTAATTATGATGTCATTTATTCCGGGTTTTAAAACGATTATGCTCAAGCATTTTTGTAAAACTCTTTTCGATGGTAAAGAGAACAATCTTCTCAAAAGGTTGTAAGCCTTTTGACTTTGTTTGTAAACAGTCAGAGCTAAAATTTTTTCTTCAAGAGTATACCGTCTGCCTCTAGGCATTTTATTCAAAGATTTAAATTGCATGCCCGTAAATATTTTCGCTGGCTCAGGTAGCTTCTCTATTTTAAAAATGATTTTTGTTTTGATAGTTTTCAGCTACATTATCTTTTGTCTGATTTTTACATTTTGTACGTAATTTTAAAAGGCGTAATTTTAAGTTTACATATTCTTTACAATATTTAATGCTTCTCGGGTAATGGACTTTATTCGGGTCCTGAAAAGCAGAGACAATAATTATTAAATAATTTTAATAACAAGAAAAATATTAGTTGATTTGTTTATATAAAAAACATTCATTAACTTTTAGGTGTATAATAGGCATCTGAAAAATTTATATATATTACTTGAAAATATAATGTGTGACACTCATTCAACTGCTAATCCCAAGATAAGACTGAAATTTAATGACTAAAATCATTTTATTGGATATATATACATTAAAATTACTTATGATTTTAACTTGCCTGAGCACTTGGATGCATTATCTTCTGTGTGTTGAGGTTGTGTAAAGGTAAATTCCACAGTGTTTGGAGCCTGATATTCCATCACTGGAAATATGTTTTGAGAAGTGGAAGCTGAAAACAAAAAAATTGTAATGACATTAAACTTATTTAAGTGTGTCACAATCTAAAAGTTAAAAACCATAAACCAACTACAAAATAAACAACTAAAAAGTATAAACAAGCTATGTTCATTTACGAGGTAATGATCACTCAACTGTGAAAAATAAGAGATTTTAATTTGTGAAGCGTCAAACTTTTACTTAAGTATTATCTATTTATTCTTATCTTATTTAATGAATGTAATAAGTAGTTAGAAACAGGTAAACATATATAAGATGCTAAAATCAGAAACCTTCATAGTTGGTTAAAAAGGGTTTTAGACATACTACAAGCTTAACACTTACAACTGCATTTTCATGGATATAGATTATATCTCTTAATCGATAATATTGTTGATTCTAGCCCCGCTCTCAACTCTGATTATAATCCTACTCCACATTCAACTTTAACTTTAAAATCACAATGTACAATTCTGTTCCTTGTTCCGTTTTGAATTATGGTATCGAACACAGTTCAGATTTGGATATATCAAAATTAAATATAAACAATATTACTCGGAAATAGAGTAGCTTTCTACAAGGGAAGAATTTTTAGAGATATAAATTTTTTTGAGTATACTAACACAAATATGCAAACGAAGCTGGGGATGAAAATATTAATAGCTTGTTTTATTCTGCAATATTGTAGACTTCTATTGATGAAAAATTTTAGATGTGTTATCGCCATTTATAATAAACAATGTTCCATATAAATTAGTCATACCTCGCTTCATTTACTTACAGCATTTATTAAGTATTATTACATATTCCAGAAAAAAAAATTGTAATTATCTGAACGAACAAAGTTGGATATGACAACTGCCTGCATTAAGAATTTTCTATTATATCATAAATCTATTGGTAACTAAGGAGATCTATGGACAAATGTAAGATTATTGTTTGAAATTGAAAGACATTATCCATCATGATCCGCCCTAAAGTTGACAGTCACATTGGTGTTGATTTATATCATGCAATTATGTACTGAACATACATTTACATTACAAAACGGGGAACTACAGGAAATTTCAGACCCAATCATTTTCAATCCTGGACCTTTAAAATTCCTGAATCCAAATGATAAAGTTCTACTTGCTTCAATAGAATAATCATACTAATTTGAGTATAGTTAATATTTTAGTTCACATATGATTATAAATACTTACGAATATTCAAAGTCGGAATTCCTGTTCTAGTAAGTCGTTTACTGGGTAAACGATAGCGTTCTTCAAAATGACTATCACAGAATCGGACATTATTATATATATATAAATCGCCTTTATCCTGTACCGCTGGTGCTAGAACTGCCTTCCATAAATTAAACCTGTCTAAATTTGGATACTCGGGTATGGAAACCGATGGAAAGGACCTGAAATAATGGAAGTGTTAAGTGAAAAGAGATTAAAATGGTATTTTATCATAAGATGTACAAAAAGTCTTAATATTTACCCTCAGTATCACACCCAAAATAACATTTCAAAATTGTTTCTTCGGCATTTTAAATCGCAAAAAGCAACGTTGTAATTTATGAAATCCAAAACATCAAAAGCCAAATCACTTGGGCAAACAGAATCCGGTGTATTAAAACAAGGTCAAACGTTATTTTCAGATATTACAAAACAATTTCAAGCCAAGTCGTTAAGAAAATCCACAAATATATTACGTAGCAACCAACACAAACGCAAACAAACAAAATTGACGCTGCGACGCCATTGAATGGCCATAGGTTATAGATTATCTGTGAACGTAGACAATATAAACCAAACAAGATTTATTGATTCAGTTTCATTTATATTTTTATTTGTTAAGTACATAATTAATCTTAATTATTTAAGACCATTCTAAATAATTTAAATATAAAATTAAAATAGTCAATGATTAAATTTATTTTTGTCTTTTTACCGCACTGCCACCTATTGTGAAAAATTCGTAAAATTCGTGTTTGTTTCATACTTCTGAACTATAGATGGCAATATCATTGCTATGTTTTTTTTGGATTATAATTTGTATGAGAGTTGCACCCCCCTGGTTATAGATGAATATGAATGGCAAAGTAGCGTCCGTATTTATTGATTTTTCTTTAGAATGTAATTTACAATTTATGTCTGTAATTCATATTAAACATCGAATTCCGTTTATGAAAGAGCTATCTACTTAGTTTGAATTGCTGTATTAACATGAGTAGACGTCGAACAAATAAAAGTGCACTTGCATCTCAAGATGTCAATCCTGAAATTGATGATGCTGTTCAAGAATGTGTGCGGTACATTCTATGTCGCGAAGGAAGTAAACTACCGATTAAACGTGTTGATTTATTAAAACATCTAAGTGGAATCTGTCAGACTTCCAGTGGGGAAATTAACGTAATAGTAGCAGAGTCGAATAAAGTTTTAAAAAGGGTAGGTATGTACATTTTTATATTTCCAAAGAAGAAAATGTTATTTGGTGATACAAACCTTTATGTTTGTTTTGTTCATTTTCTCTTTTAATGATGTGTCGCTCTTTGTTAACATGAACATCAGAAAAATAAAAATTCTCAATTTAGTGTGATACGCCTACGCTTATTTAGCTCTACATTTGTATAATTATCGACTTGCGATTTCGTGCAGAAACATTGCCAATATCTACTCTATAACGATATAACTACATCTGTTTGATGTAAAAAATATATATTTTAGCAAAATATCAAGCTGCATATAAAAATCGATACCCATTAAACGATTGTGCAGTATTAAAAAAAAGATGAGATTTCATATTATACATAGGTATCATATTTTGTGCCTTATTTCTGGTATTATTGTAACTGTAATTCTGCTTCATAACATCTAAGCTATCATTGTGTTTTATTTGTGATGATACATCATACAGAATAAAAAAAAGTAATGGTCCTGGTGAAATAATAAAACTTATACATTAATATAAGAATATATAAATGAATAAATCAATAATAATTAATTAAACTAGTAAAGGTTTGTACACCTATTTTAATATTTTTAAAAGATGAATTCAGAAAAAAGAAATGAGTCGGTTTGGTACATCACATTGTGAAGATATTATCATTATATTATGTATACTTAACTAATAAATTTGCATACAATTTTAATAAATTAATAATACATGGAATTTAATTTTACAAAAAATAAATAGTTATTAGAAATTATTTTAATGTAGATGTTAAACTTAGTAACATCTATACTTATTGATGTGATAACGTCTTATAAATCAATGAACGCTGGCTGCATACACGGAAAAGCATGACGCATTGTCGCTTTCCGCCTGAGCCGAGAAAGAGCGAAGAGCAGAAAGAGCATACTCTTTTCCACTCCATCGGCCGATGTGTCCGAATAGAAGAGAGACAGCGGCTGCGCACAACTTACATGTGAACCGTTTTGTCAACTGTTTATAAAGTGAAGTGAAAAGTTAATGTGGTTTCCTTTGTTTATTACAACAACAATTGTGGCAAGTGGTAATAATTTAATTCAATTCAGTAAAGTATGCAATTTTTCATCAATGTTTTTTTATTATGTTATCACGTAAAATTATAGCTTCTAAACCGACTTCACAGACACCCAACTTTTTATAAATTAATTATATAATGAAGTTTACAAATGAATATACACATGTGTATTTAAACCATTTTCAGGCCAGATAAATGATTTATTCTTAAACATAAAAAATACTGGTCACCTTTAAAAAATTGAACTGTAGAGGTCATCAGCTTCATTTCAAATTTGTGCCACACTGTCCTGCCTACATAGTAAAGCATGGGGAGATTGATACACTGACTAATTAGATGCGTGTGTGGCGTTCATGGAATAGAGTGTTAGCAGTGTGGGAGGCCATCTGTGGCCACCACACATTTAGGTAGGTTAGGTTAGATTAATGAATGCATGAATTCAATTTTAGATGAGTCTTGCAATAGACCTTTTCACAACAACTTACTTGCAAGAGCGTCCGCCATGTTTGAAAGGCGGTATTATAAAAGTTTGGGGCACTTTTCATGAATATGGCTGGACAACAAGTAGGTTTATATTTATTATTTGTATAATTAAATGAAAACATAATTTATGGTAGTTTGTTAGTACATTGGATAATAGAAACGCATAATCTTATTCAACTATGATGATGGTCGAAATGTCACCGGGCTGCCAAATGCCACTTGAGAATAAAGTTGAGCTTGTTGGTAGGTCACGATGACAATTATATTCATGATAGAATTAAACTAATCAATATATTTATAATAACAAAATTATAAAATATAAAAAATATCATAAATGTTCAAAAACTATACATTTTACATTTATCTATGAAAGTTTATTTTCTATTGAAATCGAAATTGTTAATTTTGTAATGAGTATATATTAATAATTAATATGTTGATATTGAACATTAGACGGTTATCATTTAAAAACATTCAAGTCGTTGCTTATATTTTTCGACTAAACAGTTTCTTGTTACTTTTATATGTGAAAGGCATTTTTAGAAACTCTATAAGGTTACAGCACAAACTACTAAATTTGCAATTAAATAACGAGAGATTACCTGATTACATGATTTATTTTTCAAGCAACTGATGGGGTCACAATTTTCTGCTGTTGGACAACTTTCTACTTCAAAATTTAACGAGCAAATGTATCTTTATTAACATGATCAATCTCTTGAAATTCGCCATCACATCGTCCACATCTCTCACCACACAAACTACATTTTGCACACTTTGAACAAACTTGTAAATGTTTTTGTATTGTTGATTTTATAGATAGATCTTAGTGAGGCAAGAGAGACATGCAAAGATCCGTACCATGTGGAAATCTATAGTCTCTGCCTATCCTTCTAGGAAATAGGCATGGGTTTATATTATTATTATTAGTTTTCGACACTATTTCAGACAAGGCTTTGGAAAACTGATAAAATAATATAAATTCTCTTGAAATGATTTATTGCACGAATCACTGCGGCATACTCCAAAACTAAGCTCTTTTTTTAGCCCTTTTATTTACAGATAACATTATATATTCTACCTAAAATAATTGTTCAATTATTTGCTTATATATTCATAATAATTGAAACTGAAATGTTTACAAAAGATTAATCACTATTATTTGTTTATTGCCAATTCTTTTAAAAACACATGCACTGCTCATACATTTGTAAATAAAGTGCCCAAAAAACATGGCGGAAATTGGGGCATGCACACAAAAAAATTTAACTAGTACAAGGGCTATTTAAACTAATAAAATTAAGGCTAAAAAAGGATAGAATTTTTTTCATAATTTTTAGCTCTAACATGACATCAAACATCTATCCTGGAAATGGTTTAAATATGTTGTGTAAACATCAATATAGGTGTCCCTCTTTTTCATTTAAGAGATTAAAACTCTGTGTTGAGGACATTGAATTGAACATTTGCAATTATTTTAGGTATATGGGTATAAACTTGTGCAAATAGACTCCAAAGGTGGAGTGCAATATATTGTAGTGCTCGCAGATGAATCTCCTTCAAATTTATCCAGTGCAATTGATCCAACACATAGAAGAATATTAGTGGCTGCACTAATCCACATCTATATGACTGGAGGTCCTGTCAAAGATGGTATGTTATTTGAACTGATATATTATCTATTTTTAAGCTACAATATTAGAAAATAATGAGTATTTTGTAAATAAATATTAAATGATTACAATTATATCGTCGAATAGAAAATTAAAACTATTATGTATACTTGTTATTTGCTGTGGAGCTTAACAGGGTGCATACATCTACAAATACTACTTGAATACTCATGCAGACTATAAATATAATGAAAGTTTTTAAATATCTCCTGCAAATTCATGAAAAACTTATGTTCCAAATATTATTGAAAAATTGTTTGCTAAAATCCTTCAGGTGTTACATGAGAACATTTTTTTCGGATCTACACAGTCTTGTGTCGTAACATAATTCAAATTTGACAGCTCGTCTATGGCCCCTGCTTTATCCTCAATCAGTGATCCAGTGTTAACTTTTGGGTTAACGCAGGAGTGTACTTATGTTGTTTTCAAATATATTTTCAACAATAAATTTCTCATTTCTGAATGATTGATTGAATGACTGTAATTTCTTTGGCATAGCTTAGATAAAATGGAAAAAGATTATGTCTGCTATTTTTGATAAATTTTTGAAAAGTAGCCATATTGTATATGAAAAAATATTGAAAAATCTTACTACTTTATCTAAAATAAGATCTTTATTCTTATTTTTTGTGGATGATTCTATAAATAATTATTTTATTAAAACATAATTTTAATTACACAATTAATTGAAGCAACATTTCAGCATTACATACATCTTGCGTTATTTAACAGTAACTAAAGGAAATGATTTCTAATTCATTGTTTTAAGTATCAATTTCTTTCAAGCATTTTCCAGCTCCAAACGGTATGTCTTGTTTACTCTTCCATACCACTGCCAACGATACGAACAGCGTTATATATTTCTCACAGGAATGGGGTTTGAAATGTTGTTTTTTCAATTATTTGGACTGTGTTGATTTTGTTTATTTTCATTTACTCATTGAAAATGATGATCACATATGCATTTCCTTAATTCAGACTGTCACTCTGAATAATGATTCTCAAAATCCTTACAATCATATAGTTTAAATCTGACAATTGACTCCATATTTATGGTTTTTCATATTAAGTTACCAATTGTTACAAAGATTTTGTGATTTTCAGAGGATATGTGGAAATTCCTTGATGAAGCGGGTCTTCTACAAGATACTGATCATTCGGGAAGAAAGCTATTGACACATACATTCACAAAACAACTGTATTTATCCTATACAAAAGTAAGTAAATACTTATAATTAAAATAATATTTTTTTATTGAGAAAAATTTGACATAAAAATTGAATAAAAATGCTTAATAATAATGCAATATACATAAAGGCAGACCTGTATATTTCCACTAAATAAATCCTTATGCAATAGAATATTGATTTAAGAATTCATTGATCAGTTCTCCCTTAGTTAAGTGTTCAAACCTGTTACCCTCTGGTTCGAAGACAACTTCTCTTCACTGCCTGGCCATCATCGCTCAGTAGAGTGTGAGTCTTGTATGTTGTGAGTGCCCTTAAATAATAATAGAAATAGTGATGCGAGTTTACAGTGACATTTGAAAGTTGTAATGACTGAATGCATATATCTTGTGGTTTTGTCATCGGGAAAAGGTATATCAGAGTAAATTGACAAGTTTATTGCTTAAATTATTTTAATGTTTTTAGATGGGAGAAGGGGATACAGCAAGAAATGTTTTTGAATGGGGACAAAGAGCAGTAGAAGAGATACCAAAAATGTTTATGCTCAAAAAAATGGCAGAGGTAAATATTATTATTCAGTTGATGTATGTAATTAGGACTGGATTTTAGCATAATATGTTTTCAATAAACTTGTCTAGAAGTTTGGAATTGTACATTGTGATTGTTTATTTTTAAATATATTGTTTGTAATAATAATGTTTTTGTTCTATTCAAGAATTATACTGTCTCTTTTTTATAAACTGTTTCTCTCTGGACAAGTATATTTTTTTTTTTGTTATTGTTTTTGCATGCTAATAATATCATAAAATGTTTAAATGTAATATTATTGAATGTTACTTCCATCTTAGACTGTTTTGGTGCAAATGGCTTTCAATATTAATATTGGTAGAATGCTATAAACAAACACAGTATATCAATAGGTGTACCTTTTCCACTATGGAAATTTTAACTCATAAGAAGGACCTCATGCACATTTTAAAATCAACATTGAAATGAATCTGTCTCAAAACTGAGTCTTAATTGGTAACAGATTTCGGCATCACTATAAAAACAAAACGGTATGTCAAATCTAGTTACATCTTGTGACAAAAAATGGATGTTAGACTATTGGTATTATTTATTCCAGTGGCTGGAAATGTTAAAGTGATGATATTTAAGCAGAAAGGCACATAAAAGGAGCACTAGTGCTTCTTAAGTTCATGTTAACTTTTTAGAGCATTAATTGTAGAAGTGTATTTTGGAGAATACCATTTATTTGAAAACTGACAAACAAAGAACTATAATTGATCAAACAATTTTCACTGCTGCGTCTGCACAAAAATTCAAAAGCATATGTTTGAAAATAAACACTTTTGAAAATACAGAAACTGTCAGTCCTTTCCAGAATATTAAAGAAATTTAATGATTTCAGGCATTTGATAAAACTCCGGATCACTGGTATGAGCAACACAAGATTGCTTTAAGCGAAGAAAACTCACAAGTACAGTGATACTCTGTTATGGATCAGGTAAATATTTTTTGACATAATTTATTCAGATTAACGACAGAACAAAGAAAAACCTTATCAAAACTTATGAAAAAAGAATATTCAGAAAGTTTACTTAATAGTTACTCCTGAAAAAAGAAAAGAGAGAATTCTTTGTAGAACAAAATTCATATAAAATGTTATGTAAAAATAATATAATAATTTATTTAAACTTTGAATATAAAACTTCTTGTTTGTGTTATTTTGACTTCGGAGTCTATGAAAACGAGATGTACAATACATAAACAATGAAATCTTTTTATGTGCTACACCTATGTCATCATGGTACTTATAATAAAAGCTACAAGTAATTTCTATTCAATCTTGGTATCTAAGATGTTTAATAGGTATGTGCTAAAGGTCCAATAAATAGTGAAGTTAACATTTTTAAAGATTCTGTTATATGTTAAAATATCCATAAACGCTTATGTATTTAGTAATTACTGTTTTCGACAAAAGTTATTATGAAAGCTGAATATCTAACATGAAAAAGCAAAAAAAAAAATAAAAATAAAACCTAAATGCATTTTCTTGCATTTCTTAATTTAACATAGCTGGGCTTTTCTGGTTGGTACAGAACAATTATTTAATTCTCAGTCCCAAATATACTTGCTCAAATATTTCTATTAGAACCCTTAATGTAATGTCAGATAAACCGCATTTCAATCAATTTACACATTCAGAAGATAATTGAGGTTTATATACCTACAGGTATCCCTTGAAAATAGAAAATTTCGGAAGATCTTAAAATGTTAGTTCCTGATGAAAAATTTTATTTCTAAAATCAGATTGAAAACAATGTCCGGAATTCGTTTTTAAATTTTAGCAGGAACTTGAAAATCCAAACCTTTGTAAACATGACATCAACTTTTCAAATGTTTGTGATATTACAGAATGTCAATAAACAAGTTTGTCATATTTTTTTTTATGTATCAATCTGTATTTTTCTTTATATTGTATTTATCCCTTCAACTGACAGCTTTGTCGCGGCGTCACTGTCGTCAGCCTACCATTTCCGCGCCTCGCCGCGCCGTGCACCCGAAATGCAAACAATTTAATTTTTCGCAAAGAATTTGTACTAGGACTCTATAGATATTGTATATTTTAGGAATTTTGATAAAGTTTACAACTTTTCACAAGAAAACATTATAGAAAAAAAATGTTTAATAAAAGATACAAGAAGTTAAATTCAGAAAATTGTACCTTCCAAGCTTTAGCTAAATTACAAATAAATAAAAGTATGTTTTTGTTTGTTTTTTGTATTTTATTTATTCCTTAATAACATTTACAATAGAAATCAATAAAAACAGAGATTATACATTTCTAAATCAAGAAAAGATTTTAAAAATAGATATAAGGGTCCCAAATCAGGTAAACTTTTTTTGGCAGATCAGTTTTTTTTGTAGAGACATCTTCAAGTGGAGTAATTTGTTGTTTAAAATTTCATCCATTTATTGCAGAATCTGAAAAATAACCATTAGATGTTGTTACTCATTTTGTGAAGAACGAATTGACAATCAAATACATTCAAAAAAACCGCGATTCTCAAAAGACTATGTATTAAATGAAACTTATTATTGTAAAATCTGTGCAAAAAAATATTTCTATAAAAAGTTGAATAATGGTTCTGCATAAATGCATAGAAAACAACAAAGTTTTCATAGAAAAATGTCTTAAAATATGTTCTTAGAAAATGGTGTTATTATTTCTGAATTTCGATAAATACAGCATTTAAATTTGTATGGAGCAAAATTTCAAAATGGTGTATTTTCCCATACTTACCCCTGATCGGCTCCGCAGTTCTGCTCCAGGACTTTGTACAATTTTTTAAATATTTCAGTGAATGAAAAGCATAAAATGCACTTGTATTTTTCGTATAAGAACCATATTAGAAGTGAACTTCAAATAAGAAAACAATCATTATAAATGGAGGCTACATTGCCATTCGACATTTCATTTGTGATTTTTCTAATCAAAACTCATAAACCAGGGCTATAAAACATTCACTTTTAATAAGACATGTGTATTTACACATGTAACACATATTTTTTTACTATTATGTAATATTCTAAATAAAAGGAAAGCAATAAAATACACTGACATAAAACTCGATTTATGACGGTTGCCTGGCTTACGAATAATTGGATAATACACAGACTATAAAGCCTTCCAATGTATAATGCAGAGTAAAATTATTCGTTTTGTTCTTAAACTAACCAATGTGGTCATAAACTCCATTTAAAACACTAAATAATTCCACTCTTAATGCTAAAAAAGTCAAAGTTCCGGACCGGGTTCGGGCTTCTAACGGTCAAAGTCCTGGAGTAGACCTTTGATCAATGAAGGGTGCGTCCTGAAGCAAGACTGACCTTTTAGAGTATTTCCAATAATTACTTTAAATTTACTGGCAATAACTACATTGTATTACTATCTTTCTTTGTTTCAATTTAATTGTAAATTAGTTAATTCATATTGTTTTTTCACTTTATAAGTGTAACGGCGATTTCAGCTACCGCCGCGTAAGCCCGTACCTTGGATTACTTGTACAGTCGCCTCGGAGAATGGATTTCTTGCGATGTGTGGATAAAATGATTGACAGCATTTCGACGATCAGACTTCGTTATTACAGCACGAGCTTCATATGCGGCGGTCGGAGTACAACTGTGACGGATGCACCAATTCCGCTGCAATTTATAGATGGCGCATCCGTCTGCACATATGAGTTGCATATATTTTAATCGGGGGAGCGTGACCATATACTTTGCATTTTTCACGCATAAAAAACCGATTCGCGGCGGCTCTCGGCCTCTTATTGGTCCTTCCCGCCAAGGCACAATTTTGTATGCAACTCATATGCTCATCACAATGATTTCGTATTTATGGCAAAAGAAATAAATAAATATATAGAAAATTAATCTCTGCTTGATATTCAATTAAACGGATTAGGTCCGATTAGATAGACGAACAGATTCGAGGATCAGCGACGGATTGCATTCTGCACGTTACTACATATCGCAGGCAAACGTCTTTAAACATTTTATATAGTCCAATAATTTTTGTATAGAAATTAAAAATTGGCTGGAAAATATAATTCTTTTTTAAATGTATGTTTTTAATAGTACTCAATTTTTATGGTTTTTTATTTGTAATACAATAAAATTGTGCTGTGTGCACTTTTAAATTTTTAAAATTTATTCTCTCTACTGCCACTTTGTACTTTACGGCTTACACTCCAGTGTTATAAAAGCAAAACCTAGCTTATAACCATTCTATAGTTTAGATGATATGGTAGAGATACCTTATTGATCACCATACAATTAATTATTAAGAGGTTTTCAGGGTATAAAAATCCTATATACATGCAAAACTAAATACAAAGTGCAAAAATCCATTATAGTTTTAAAATTACTACAAATATTTTCCTATTAAAAATGGCTATTTAATTCAGTGTCCTTAAATTATATTTAATTAAAAATGTAATTTTATCGACCAAAAAGGGGTTCACAAATAGTGACGACCTATATTATTTATTAAATATGTATCTTCATCACCATCTGTTTGTAATAGTTGCAGTGATATGTTCTAAATCGCATTATTCAAACTTTTCTACACAACTTGTAATTCATTTGTTGAAAGTGCTTTACTATCGAAATTTCTTATCTCTTATAAAAATTAAATTTAAACACTGAATCATGCACTTTCGGAATTTCTATTTTTTTAATAATTTTAATATACCCAGTGACACTTCGTGCCGCCGATAACTAGAATCTAACGACATATAGCTTATCGAAATCGGTTCGTAAGTTTACTATCTACAAGGGCACAATAACGGGCATGCATATACTTCGTATAAGTCAGATACATAACGCTTAAGTAAATAATCCACTTTTCTATGATAATCCATATGACTTTTTACAGTGCTTTACGACGTGGACAGCGGTCATGAAATCATTTTCACATCACATTACAATATTAAATGAATTCGATCTAATTTATTCTTATCCTAACATCAATAAAAATGGAAATGTAAATTAATTATTTTTATTATATTATATTAAATATTATATTAAAATAATTTAAAAAAAAATAAAATTACAAATAATGGAAATAACGTTTCGGAAGTTAGATAGTTTTTATAGGATATTTTCTCCTCTTTAAGGATAGATCTTTTCTTCAAAATTCTTAGATATTAATAGTTTACGAGATATCCGTGAAAAACGAAATACCATTTTTTTCTTCTGTCTTTATTTATAACTTTTGCAATTTTTTATATGCTTATAAACGCTTTCGATACATTTTTATAGACATTATTCTGAATCTAATGAGCTATCACACATAATTTTAAGATCTCTATCTCTATTTTTCACCATTTTTAACAGAACAGAATTAATTTTTATTTTCGTATAGAATTTATACTGATCACTACTTTTTTCGAATGTCTATATATATCTGATTACATCTATTTAACTTATATAAACTGTAATATCAAAGTTAAGATTCCAATTTCTTTAAATTTATCCCTTATATATATTCAAGATCCCACTTTGTAAATCATCCGAATAACATGTTTCTGCTGCACGAAAATTGTATGTTCATCTACATCTTAGGGAATATATAGATATTCCGCTTAGGGAATAGTCCCTAAGCGAAATTCCATATTACATTATGCTAGAAAAACAGCCAAAATAAATTTGTCTGGTAGTTTCTATAACTGCCAAATTTCATATTCTTTTTTAACTTCCATGCAGCAGAGCAAGCCCTTTCGTCTTACCATTACTAACTTACCATTGTGAAGACCCTATTAAAGTTTGTCGAGAATAATACCCAGGAACATAGCAGTATCAAAAACATCTAATTCCTGGTTTCATACTAAAATAGTTCCAGACTTATAACTTACATTTAGTATATGTTTTATTTATAGCACTTATCGACACATATTTTTTAAATCACAATTTAAAATTACTGTTGCAATATTGGTAAATATTATAATCTTAATAATTTAAATAATATACGTAGCGTCATCTAGAATTTTAGAAAAAACCGACGTGACTTTTCGCTTTTTTTATATCATCCGCTATTGCTTTTTGTAAAAGTGAATTACGGTTAAGGTGTCATAGTGAAAATAAAATAACTTTATAATAGTTTGTTCCCTTTTATTTAATCAAACCACTTCAACATTGTAGCAGAGTATGGTTCATAAGTAAAAGTAAATGTGATAACTAAATAGATCAAATATAAAGAAGTTTTAAAAAATACGATTGATGTTAATGACTGTCACACGTGCAATGAGAAGAAATATCGGAAAATATATCAATTTTCATTATTAAGACGTTATCATCGTTAAAATGGCTAAACAAACAAAGATAGAAGACACCTATTTTCGATGGTGCAAATTATTCAAGCTAGAAATTAAGGTTAGTAACTTTATATATAAAGAATGCAACGAACTAGCCATTAGTATGACGCCTGCTAAATATGAAAATTAAGAGGCGGATTGGGAAAAGGATTTAAAAATTAGGACTTTAATAATGAGTACAATTTCCGATAAACAACTAAGAGTATATTACATTATAAAACAGCATATGCAATGATAAAAAAAGTTAGACAAGATGTATTTAATACAGTCTACAGCTATGCAAATAATATGTAGATGAAAAATTGAAGAGATTAAACTAAGCAATTACAGTACTTAGAAGATTTTTCTGTTGATTTTGAGGAGGAAACATTAGTTGAGTTTAAAGTGGTCGAAGGAAAAATAAATGAACCCGAGAAGATAAGAACTTGCTCAAAGCTTTACCACCAAGCTATAGTTATATTGGAGATTTTATTGATGTGATTCCAGAAGAACAAATAACAGTTGATTATGTACAGTCTAAAATAAAAGAAAAAAATATGAGTACTAGTGACCCGGACAGAAAATAACAATGTGAGTACATTTGCAATAAAAACTAAAGCCCAATGCTTTGTCTGGAAAGATCGACCATTTCAAGAAAGACTGCCGGCATGGTCAGAAAAATAATCGAGTACAACAAAGCTACCAAGGAAGATATCTTTCCAGTCAAGGTCAGTGAGGACTACAGAGGGGTTACAACAGAGATGAATTCTACAGAGGTCGCAGCCGAGGCAGAGGTCTAGGTCATCCTAGAGGTAAATCATCAAACAACTTTTCATCCGAGTCATGTACAGTTCAAGTATGTAATCCGGAAATGAACCAGGTAACAGGGTGTAGTGAAAAGGAAGAATGCAATAATAATAATGAAATTAATTGGCTCTTAGATAGTGAATGTACATACCGTATAGTAAATAATGATAGATATTTTTATAATTTTATAGATTTAAAAATTCCTTTCGATGTAAAATTACCAGACTTTAAAGTGTTAAAAGCAACCAAAGTAGGTACCCTCAAAATAAAGTTCTATTAAATAACAAAATAATGAATGCTAGGCTGGTACAGGTAGTCGAAGAAAACACCCAATTAATTTGCTTAGAAAAACTTGATGAACGAAAGAATAAAGATTTAGAAATTTACAAAACTCCAAATGTTACAAATGAATAAATTTTTTAGAAAATACAAACAAAATACAGTAGCTAAATGTTCAACTTTCGCATAATATACTGCTATGTCAGAGGCAATGACAGAAGTACTTTTTATTAGAAACTTGCTAAGTGAATCATTTGTTGTTATATTTTGTGAACCAATAAAATTGTGTGGAGATAATTCAGGTGAAATTGCGATTGCTAAATATGGTAACTTTACAAAAAATTCAAAGCACATAGAAGTGCAGTATCATTATATAAATGAGAACTATGAAAAGAGAGTAATTGATATTTCAAAAATTGATACAAAATTTAACTTAGAAGACATGTTCACTAAAAGTCTAGATAAGACAAAATTTATGAAAAACATTAAAAATTAATATAGTATACCTAAGATCTGTTTAAAATATTGTTTATGTAAAAGATTAAGCTTATAAATTTAAGGTGTGTTGCAGTATATGGTAAATATAATCTTAATTATTTAAATGGTACACGTAGCGCCATCTAGCATTTATTTTTAGAAGAAACCGATGTGATTGTCGCTTTTTCTTATCATCCACCATTGCTTTTTATGTGAATTACGGTTAAGGTGCCATAGTAAAAAATAACTATAATGTTTTGTTCCCTTTTATTTAGTCAAGCCACTTTCACAATTATATTTCTGTTTCATGAGCCACTTTACCAAATAACCATTAAAAAATTTCCTCGTTTTTTTTTAATTAACCATTTCCTAGGAATTTATTGAATTATGTAACTATAAGTCCACTGTGTAATTATAGTATGACCATTGTCATTGTCTATCGTCGTTCTAAATCTTCATGGCTAAACAATGTGGTTGTAACTCATCCTACTTTTGAAAAAAACTCCCATTCCCATTAAGTTTTTTAAAAACTATATCGCTTTAATTGATTTTAACGAAACTTGTGACGTTTGAAGCGCAGCTTTTTTCTATGGGCATGTAAAGAAATGTTGGTATATACAAAATTTTATGATTTGGCGTCAGCGACATACTTAACAGAACATCAGAATTACTTTTTTTATTAATTTGTCAAAATAGATTAATAAAGTTAAAATGTATCAGAAAAACTTGCCAAGTGCATATCGGTTCACACACAGTGAAGGGTTCTGTAGTTATCGCGATATATGAATTTCGAATGGGGCTTTTTATTTGATACTATGAACCTATTAAGTTCACGATTTAACTGATAATTTCTAAAAGAATGTTAATGAATTATATAAATTTATATTTTCATTTTGGTTCAAAAGATATATTTACTACCTGTTGTGTAACCAACAACATCGTAAGAGACATACTATTATGCATTCTGCAACAGTAATCAAAAACTATCTTTTATATTTAGTATATTTTATTACTAGTAAATAACTTTACTGGAACGCATTAGCACTTTGTGTTTACCTAAATATATAATTATGTATTAACTTTTAATTAAATTTTAAGTGTATTCAAACAATTAAAATATTTAATACAGTTTCAAAATTTAAAAATACAATGTGAAAAAATGCACCAGCAAAAGAGTGTATATTCATGTCATTTACATCTTCTTGTTGAGAAGCACAGAAATATCATATTTTTGGGCATTGGTTTAAAAGATAAAATATAATTTATACTTTCGGAGCAATTATTTCCGAAAATATTAATTTAATCGAAAAAAATGTTTAATATCCTTAACATGTTTATAAAATAACTGTTGAAACAAGTGCTATACATTGATGTTTGCTGAAAAAAAAAAATTTGCTTCTGTTAAATGTATTAACTGCCCCCCCTGGAAATATTAATTCTTGTTCAAACTAAATAGCGGTTTATATAAGACACCTATACTCCAAATAGGCCTTTTCATCAGAGGACGAGCGCATGCGTAGCCGCCATGCTGAAATGGTGGGAATTCAAAAGATTCGTACAGTTTTAATGAACAATGGCTGGAAAAGGAATACTATCACCACAATCAAATAAATTATTGGAAGAAACCATCGATGGTGCTTCACTTATTTATGATTCAATCGAAGCTCATAATTGTGAGCAATTAAAAAGATGGCTAAAATGTCATGGACGTCCACAAAAAGGGGAAAAAAATGAGCTGATAGAGAGGTTAGGTATCAATATTTGCTTACTATGTATATAAAAAAAAAGTAATATTAACAATTTTACCTTTATCAATAATATTAAGTCATTTTTAGTATTGAAAAAAGCAGTTTTTTTAACATGAATGTGACTCATAAAAATATAATTATGAAAATAAGTCATTAATATTTTGAGATTAGATATGGCATTATTGATAAGAAAAATGTAAATAAGATATTGAATCTTTTTTGTATTTTTTATTATAAATAAAATCCTAATGACGAGAGAATTATAAAAAAAATTATTAAATTTACAGAGTCAAAAATGCAATTAGGAATGTACCTGTAGATAAAACAGTTGGAAATTGACATTTTGCACATGATTTGATGTGTAATTTACTTAAGGATTTTATCATTTTCTTACGATATTCTAGACAAGGTTTTGGAAAATTTATAAAAAAAATATGTATTGTCTTTGAATGATTTTAGCCGTGTATCACTTTTACATACTCCATAACAACACCGTTTTGTTGTTCCTTTTCATACAGTCAACATAATTAAAATGAAATGTAAAAATTTTTTTTCAATTATATGATTTATTACTTTCTTTCAATTTTTTACAGTGAAAATGCTTCAATAAAAATTGTTTTAAATTTATTTTTTATGAACGGGCATTTTATCGTGGTTGCTTATCAAAAATTGTACGAAAAAGATGGCTAATGCTAACGCATGCGCACAAAAAAATTTTGAGATGATAAGGCCTATTATAAATCAATAGATATCTTGTAGTTTTTGAATAAAATGACTGACTGACGAACAGGCGCAAGTCTAAAGATTTAGTTTTTGATAATTTACCTATGTAACCCTAAAAAATGCGGTTATTAGTAATATATAAATTGTGTTAAATTTATAATACATTGTACCAGTACCTAAAAACGATTTCTGGGAAAAAAAATTTTAAGCTTTGGCAACATTGCGGGATACGTTAGTGTATTGTTGTTCTGTACGGTGTAAAAGCGGGTGACCTTTCTGTATTCAATTTGGTTCGATGAATTCAGGTTATGGAATTATAACAATATTCTTATAATTCTATAACGAAAGATAATCGTAAAGTTAACTGTGATATTACTTTAAGTAATAAAATGGCGTCAAAGGAAAATGCGCCCCAACAGCGATACATTCCGAGTGGATTTAAATTTTTGTTTGGTGGCCTTTCGGGGTAAGTATATTCTCAGACATCGCCCTTTCCCAAGATCAATGTCATTGATGCGCGAAATGAAATCGAGCCTATTGCAGTTTGTAACCATTTCTGTAATAAATATTGAAACGTAAACCTGAGATATGTAATTTGTCGTTATAGTATCAGCAAAAGGGTTGTTTAGATTGGTCTACTTTAATTTTGTCACAGAAATGTTAAACAGTTCAATAAACAACCCATATGTATCGATTGCTATGGTCAACAATTATGTAACCTATTGACATATTTTACATACTTATTACATAAATCCTGCATAATTATATGTGACCTTGTAACAAAAAGGTCATATTTTTTGATTTTATATCTCGCATAATTATTGAACACTTATAGATAGTTTCAAAATTATTTGCATTTATGGATTTAGAATGTAGGTTTTAATTCCTCATAAGTGGTAGTGAAAGTGTATTATATTTAAAAACTTATATTTTAATATCTTATAAAGTATGACCTTAAAATAATTGTTAGCAAATATCTAATACAAAGCAGTAGTGGCCCAATGGTCACCTCATTGTTTTCGAATTAGAAGGTTCAATGCCCAACCACAGGCAAATTGATTTCAGTGATTAGACTAGTGTGGAGGGCTTTGGATTTCTCAATCTGTGTGTCTCGATCTGTAATAAAAGATTACTTGAAGGGGCACCTTGCCAGTGGCACGATTAAACTTTAACACATCAAATTTAGTTTTTAAAATTATTACAACTGATCAAACATTTTTAAAATATATTTAATAGGAAAACTAGAATTTTCATGGAGACTTAGATTGAAGAAATAATGTAGTTAACCCATTAATAGAAAAAAAATCATCAGAATATTTGTTTGAACTTATAAGATTATATGCATGAATGGTGGTACGATGTGGCGGTGGAAGACTCCTCGTGCTTCCACCTTTATTGCCACACTAGCCATAGTGGTATATTATCAAATATTTTCATATTTAACATTATGTTATACAAAAAGAAATTCAAACCAAGCAATTCATACAAACAAAGTGCACTTTGTTGCTCTATATTGGGAAAAAAAAATTATCCTAAATAAATTTTTCACCCCTTTTCATACCCTTAAAGATAGAATTTTGAAATATTGTCAAAACATATGTTTCATTCATTGTGTCAATGCGCATTAGCATCAAGTTTCAAATTAATCTGTCTAGATCACTTTACTGCACACAAATACTACCCTGGGTTGATTTAGAAATACATGTTTCACTGACTGCTTCAAAATGCATCAATACTAAGTTTTTAAGTTTTAATAAGAAAAATATTATTATCCACACAAAATCACTCTTCCATTTTTTCCTCTAAGGGATTGAATTTGGAGAAGATCCATTTTATAAAATGGCTACAATATAAAAACAACACCTCATTTTTATTAAATTCATGGTATACTAATTCTCATTCCATAATTATTAATTTTGATTTGATTTAAATTTGCATAGGGTTGTATTGGAAATTTAAAAATGAATGTTTTTTTCCTAACCTGTTTAAGTCAAATTCTTAATAACCAGTGACAAATCCAGGGGAGATCATGGGAATCATGATTTCCTGCCTGGGCTGAGTCTTTGTCTTTTTTATTCATTTTAACCAAATCAAAGCGAGCCCTGACTGAACCTCGAATGTGAGACCCCTCCCTGACTTGAAGGGTGGGTGTGATCTTATCTATAACTCCGTTCTATGAAATTGTTACAGTGCTCACTATAAAACTTATTCTATAAATTCATAACATACATATAACTTTGTCTAATGTATATCACTCAAACACCTATCTGCCAATATATTTTGATAAAATATCTCATATATAGATACATTTTGTTTTATCATTTGTTAACATGAGTATAATGCTATAGGCCCACTTGTAACTTTTATCAATAATTTTATTGATAACATTGTTATTTAGAGTGGTAGTTTTGAAAGTATCTAAATATATTTTTGGACATAATCATGCCGTAAATATATATTATTTTCCCTTTCTGATAGATATTAAACATTGAAGACTATCAAAAAAAGGCAATGCGTGTATAATCTATTTGGTAACATCACTCATATACACGGGAGTGAATGAATCACATAATATTTTTACCTGACTTTAAAATGAGGGTTTCGTTTTCATGAATATGTATGTCTGTTTGTAACAATTATAACTTTAGATTATCTTAATAGGAAGATAAATTTTTACAATTAATGTGTCATTAGATTTTTCTAACTTGATATCAAAAAAATATATTAATAAAAAAAGCAGAGTTTGGGCACCTTAATATTCTGAATTTTTTCTTTTCCTTTCCACTGGTAAGGAAGAAAGGAGCGTAAGAGTGAAGGTTTAAAATACAATCACAAAAGTGTATATGACTTAAATGAGTAATTTGCAATGCTATATTGCCAATTAGAGCATTGGCATTGTACACTTAACCCTGTTCAGAGGGACTATTTTAGAATTAAATTTTAACAACATTACATATTTTTACTGGTTAAAGTACATTTTTTCCTCTCACGCGAAAAGGAGGTAAAATGCATAACACGCACCTGTGCAGCGTAGTGTGAGGCTGAAACCCACTAAAAATTTTCCCTGAAAGAAATGGCTGGTCGGTAGATGCTGTTTTGCTAGGATTCTATTACAGCTTCACTGAAAGCGGCCGAACGGCACGCAGGGATGCCGCTAGTGCGTGACAAGCCCTATGGGCGATTTCTTAAGAGATCGTCTCGGCATAGGATGTCACTTGCCACCTACATGGGTCGGGTCCATTTAACCTACCCAGCATGAAAGCGGCTGGGGGGAGTGGGGTGGTATGGCCTAATTAGACCTCACTGATTAAGGGGTACCTAAGCTTATTCAGTCTTTAAAGTACAACAAATATGTTTTGTAACTTTTATTTTTCTCTAGCTGCAATGCTATACAACATTCATAATATTTTAGTATGTATGTTTTATTATTTAGTCATCACAACAATAACATTAAATGTGTCATTCTACGTTTATTAAAGTTTTGTAGATTCTAGAACTTTTTTTGTTTCTTTTTAGAATGACCTTAATGACATCAGGTTTTTTGGTTATTCAATCTATTTATGTTTTCATATCAAAACTATTTCATATATTCCTTTTTAATTACAAAGACTATACAAATAGAAACCTTTGCTGATAAAATAAACTCCACCTTTCAATATATTTTAATTTGTAGAAACAAATTGCAAATATATGAAATTGTTACATAACAAAGAATTATTTTGCAAAATAACATAATAAAACATCCATATTTGAAACAAATGCCCTTCATATATCTTTATTTTTTGACTTTGAGTCACCTTTACTATTTTTCTACTTTAAACAGTAATTGTTTTATTATGAACAAAAACTTTATACATTTTAATAATGAATTGTGTGATATTTTATTAACACATTTAAGAATATACTACCTACCATGCCAGTCCATTTTGGACTCATCCTTTGGTATCACAGGGACTTTCTGTTAGTCCAGGAGGAATCGACGCATGAGTGCTGAAAACTATTCTACCTCAATTTTTTTATACTATCCTCTTTAAATTGCCCTACTGATAATATAAATGCATGTTGCCATGGGGCAACCCTGTGCCATATTGTTGAAACCAAAATTGTTTAAATAATTGGAGGAATTGTTATTTTACAACTCGACAATTTTTTTGTATTCTTTATTGAAATACAAATAAAAAAGATCCTATGATTTTTCACGATAAAGTTAATATTTTTAGAGATATGAATTTTTAAAAGTTCGATAAATCTCAAATTTAAAAACTGTTTTTTTTTTAATTCTTTATACAATAGTTGATAGTACTCTTAATTGAGATTTCAAAAAATTTTATTTTTTGTTCTTGTTTTTAATTGTCAATTTCACAGGCTCACAAGTATGGGTATCTTGAAGTATGCGTTGAAGAGGACATATCTATCTTGAAGAGGACAATGCAGCATGAATCAGAGAGATGGTGATCCATTTCTCTGACTCATGCTGCATTGTCCTCTCTCTGTCCTGAATCATTATTCATAATTTATCTTAAAAATTATTAACTTACCAGACTTATTAAAGAGAGCAACATTATCAATAATTAAATTATCTTCAATTTGTTTTTTACAATTTTTTTTCTGAAATCAATTTAAAAAAATTATTTAAGCATGAAGCGGAACATATAATTAAAATTCCTTTTTTATGGGTTTATATTACTTCTCTGTGATTAAAACAGAAAGTACTTACATTAAATAACTTCTACAAACAAAGGTTATACATGTAGAAATACGAAATAATGAAACAAGATTTAAAAACAAGTATTTATTTATTATCAATATCATTTTTATATATTCTCACAGTTTTCTGAATCACAACCACATAAAAATGGTTGCCTGTCTTGCATGCAAGTTTTTTTAATATCAGTGCAAGTTTTTTAATATCAGTTAGAAATGAGCTTTTGTTTATAAATAAAGGTAGCAAAATATCATTGTCTTTTTTATATCCGAACTGCGTAAAATCTAATGTTTTATATTGAGGATTTAATGCATTTTTCCAAATGTATGTTTGAGCAAAAGCTTTAGGTGCACGCAAATGCAAGACATCTGATGTGCATGGAATTTTCGATAAATTAATATTAGTGCCAAAGCAAAGAGAAACAATAATTTATCTAGCTTCATCCGTGGTGTTACCTTTTTTACCCAAAATATTTAATGTTTCTAAGC
Source organism: Eumeta japonica (assembly GCA_005406025.1). Classification (NCBI taxonomy): domain Eukaryota; kingdom Metazoa; phylum Arthropoda; class Insecta; order Lepidoptera; family Psychidae; genus Eumeta; species Eumeta japonica. The sequence continues at coordinate 254,545 of BGZK01000689.1, forward strand.
CTTTCAACTCTTTTGTACTTAATTCTAAGCCATTGCAAAGAGGGACTAGAGCATCACGATTTTTTTTCATTTTTATCATTTCTTAAGTTTCCTTTTTCGTGCCATTTTTACTAGTCATATCACAACCGTGTAAAGCAGATAAAATTTGACAAACCGGATATTTTAGAGATGGCGATACTTAAGGTAAGGGATGCATACTTGTGAGTGTGCGAAATTAACAATTAAAAAACAGGTCTAAACAAAATTTTTGGAAATCTCAATTAAGAATATTATTAACTATTGTATAAATGATTAATGTATTCATATTATCAGTTTGCAGTGAATTTGAAGAGGATCGCATAAAAAAATTGAGGTGGAATAGTTTTCGGTACTCATGCGCCGATTCCTCCTGGACTATGTTGGCATTGTATCAGCTATTTATTGCTAATTAAATTTTTCTACCAAGTTTGATGAAAGGTCACTAAGTAGGCTAAAATTCTATTTACAATTGTTTAGTTGAGGATAATCTTACTTATTATATATCCATTATAAGTCTACATCAATACTATGCCAAAAATTACAATTAACCTTCATTTGATTCCATATATTCATAAGTGTTTTCAAGGTTATATCCAATTGTTGCTAGAAAGTATGAAAACACCGCTACTGTGTCATATCCCTCCATGATTTTTTTTCTTATTGGGTAAAGAATTTAAGCCTTAAGCTCTTTATGCTGGCCCAGTGGTTATTGGGAAATGTTATGACTATTGTTGACGATGCGATCACAATGGCTTAACATGCTGTCTGAAGCATGGATTGAATGGCTTAATTTGATATAAAACTCATTGATTGATTCAGCTGTGTTAGGATCAAATACAGTTGCTTCTACTTCGTAAGACGCTCTTAAATATTTAGTCAACACGACTCCATTTTTGTTGTTAGACCGATAACAAATTATTACTATTTACCCTATATTATCATGTATCATAATTAATTAAAAGACTTATCATCTAATGCATACAAACATTTTTTTGTTTCTCAGGATGGGGGCAACATGCGTTGTGCAACCTTTAGATTTGATAAAAACGCGGATGCAATTAGGCGGTCGTGGAAGGTCGTCTTTTGCTGTAGCCAGTGAAATTGTAGCACGGGAAGGAGTTATCGCTCTTTACACAGGACTCTCTGCTGGCCTGCTTCGTCAGGCTACATACACTACCACTAGGCTTGGAGTGTTCAATTACCTGTTCGATTTATATAAGGTGTAAGTATTTTTGTGTCATTATCAACCAGTCTATTTTCTTAATAATTGTATCATTCTTTAGGAATCTTTATGGTCATCTGTACATATATAATGAAAATGGTTTTTTTGTCCATGTATCATGCAAAAACTACTCAACATATCGGTATGGGATTGTGACCATTCAATGCGGAATTGTTTGAAGACGGTTATAGGCCATAAAAATGTAAAAGTATGTTTGTATGGATGTTCAACATATGCTGACGGCTGGACGAATTGTAATTGGGATTTTGACCATTCAACATGGAATTGTTTGTAGATGATTATAGGCCACTTATAATATAAAAAATGTAAAAGTATGTTTATATGGATGTTTGTCATACACTGACTGCTGGACAGATTGTAATTGGGAGTTTGACCATTCAATGCAATCATTTGTAGATGGTTTTAAAATTCCTAAAATATCATCTTTCTTTGGATGTCGGCTGCAGTATAAATAATAATTTGTTATCACTACCATTAACCCCCAAGGGAGGATCAAGATCTTTATCGAGTTCTGTATTGGAATTGAAAATGGAACCGGACACAAATCCGGTCGTTTAACCAAGATTGTCATAGAAAATAGGACCATAATTACGATTAAAAGTGACATAAAAATCAACCGTTATAGAACATGAAGGAATTCATTCTGTGTTCATGGAAGAAAAAACCAGGATCACATTTAAATGTTTAAAATAAATTGGTAAATCTAAATTTATGCCCAGTGAAGTGGGCGGGTGATTGCTAGTGCATGAATATAAATTAATTGTGCTTATTTACGTTGTTGATACGAGAAGGATACAAATAATTTTAATTATTGCAACAGCAGTTCATGATTAATATGTAACCCAAATGATAATTTATCTCAACAAAACATGAATTTTCCAATATCTTTGAAATGATTAAGGTATCTTAACACTTTTTTTGTCACTTTACAAATATAAATAAGATATGTAAGTATTTTTTTGCATTGCTGTCACTATAAACATTTTTTTAATGTGTTTTGTGTGTTAATAGTTTGTTTTCATTTCAGAAAGTACGAAGGTCAAGCGCCTGGCTTTGGGGCAAAAACCGCTTTAGGTGTAATTGCAGGGGGCGTGGGTGCTTACGTAGGCACGCCAGCAGAGGTTGCGCTCATCCGCATGACGGCAGACGGTCGACTGCCCGCCGATCAGCGCAGAAACTACAAAAATGTAGCTGACGCTCTCATGAGGTTAGATTACAGTGCTTATTCTATCAGCGTGAAATATATTGTAGTATATCAGAAACCAATAAATAGAGTTGACTCCTTTTAATGATTTGGACATATTTTGAAACACAATTAATGTTTGGAATTAGATTTTATAAATAATTGTAATCTTCACTCTGACATTTTTCATTTATACATTAATGTTTGTTGTAGTCTATATTTATAAAATGATGAGAATATATTTTCTTCGAGTTCGAAGATCTGAGATACTACTGAACGCATCTGCATGATACAATGAACAAACGACGCGGAGTCGCCTATAGATCATTATAAGCTATTTATAATATAAAAAGTGTAAAAGTATGTTTGTATTGTTGTTTGTCATATGCTGACAGATGGACAGATTGTATTTGGGACCATGACGAATCAATGTGGAATCGTTTGTAGATGGTTATAGGTGTTTTGTAATATAAAAAATGCAAAAGTATGTTTGTATGAATGTTTGTCGTACACTGACGGGTGGATGGATGGTAATCAAATTTTCATAGAAGAAGATTATGTTCTCAAATAGGATATAAGATTATATTATATAACAAGATTACCTTTTATGTACATGTACTTGTACCACTTGTATAAATACCAGTAAAAACGATAATCTGGTATTACTAACATCAATGGCCAAGTAAGGAACAAGATTTGAAAAAACCGCTATTGGAATAGTTAGACCAGAATTGGACCAGAGCCGCTAATATTAAAAATGAAAGGATTCGTGCTATGCACATGTAAGCGAAACTACGGGCATATTTGTCATAAAAAAAAATTCTTAATGTTAATTTACATCTAGCAAAGCAGTCCGAGTAACAGCTTCTAAAGATTAAATTTATTATCAAGCACATAAAATGTTATATACACACACACATATACATGTATAAATAAATAAAAGTAGAAGTTAAAATGGAAAATAAATCATATCTATATATACATTTATAAATGAGAGTAATTTGTTTTGTACAAATTTTATATTGATTATTTGTTTCTTAGAATCCAGTGAATTTGATTGTGTAAAGAATTATATGACATTTTCAATATTTACATGGGCCAAACAATTTAAAATAACTTTACAAGGTGCATGTAATACTTTACAGAACAGCAGCTATAACATTAAAGTATATGGAATGCTATTCAATTATTTTCATTTTTATAGTAGTGTATAAATTTTCTCAAGGCTCTGATAAATATTTGATTACTCAATAACTTAAACTGCTTTATCAGCCAGTCAATGACTTTTGCACTAGCCGCCATATATCTTATCTTAACTATGTAAAGAATATGGCGAGATAACCTCAAAATTGGAAAATAATCATCTGATATTAATACATCACAATGTGACATCACATTTTTAATCCATATATCACTTATAACTACTGTATTTATAATATTATCTTATGTAACAAATTATTCATACTGTAAAAATTTTTAACCCAAATGATAGGGTTACATTTTAACTTATTTAATGAAATAAAAATATGTATTTATTATTATTAAGACAATGAGAAATTGTACATGTTTAACAGTACATAGCATAAATCTCTTGATGACGGCCTTAGGTTAAATTGGAATGTCTGTGACTCAAATCTATGCATTTCTTGCCACTTAATAGTATAGGCTAATGACAGTCACAGGCTCAATAGTCTATATTGTGTTGATAGATTTCTGGGTCACCATGTGCTTAATGATATTATTCGCTAGATAGTATTTCTGCCAACATCCCTTGTGTCAGACTCCTGGTCTTGGCCGCTCGGATGGTAAATAACCAGATAAATGACAGAGGATGGACGATCTACATTAGCATATTTGCTGCCTCCCATCTAATACAAATACCTCTGAGACACCCGTCTCTTGTGGTATGGAGGCCAAATCCTTTGTAAAGGTTTGGAACGACGACGTGGGGAACGAAGGTGGCGATATTTGCTCTAAGTCTTATGTGACTCAACTTTTTTTCCACATAAAAATATACATTACATTAATTCTCTCATCGATGTACATTACATTTTTGGTTTACGAATATGAAAAACCTTGTAGTGTCGAGTATACTACTCAATTTTTATTAATTATTTACAGGATCATAAAAGAAGAAGGCGTCTTAAAATTGTGGCGAGGTGCCACGCCGACCGTCACTCGAGCTATGGTCGTCAACGCCGCTCAGCTCGGCACATACTCACAGGTGCGTAGTATACATTTTCACACTATTTGTTGTGGTGAGTCGTAAAAATATGCCATTGCATTCTTTTGTCCTCCAATACTGGAACTCAATAATGAAACTTCTAATTAGTACAGAGTTGTTAAATTTAGTTTAAGGAACTTTTATATTATAAAGTATGTTTGTAAACCATGTATTCTATGTGTAATATCAAAATGCAACCCTTATGAATCACTTCATCTGTTTGTATATCACAATTTTCTCTCAAACTTTGTGGTATAGAAATGTAAAGAACGTAGTTTAGTATTCGGCATGCAATGCGTGATTTCGGCTTTATAAAGGTTTCTTGTATTAAAATGATATCTAGGGAGTACTCCTTGGCACACACATCTCAGCTCAATTATATTGTTACTTAAACCGTGCACGTTAAAGGAAAGCAGTGAGAGGTTTTTGGGTTTAAGACGTTCAACAGTGGGGGATCGATGCACCCGAGTGCTTCTGGCATTATAAGAATTCGATTTCAGCCATCAGGTCTTGATGTGCCAGGATAACCGTTAATCGATCCTCTCCTTTTCGGGCCCTACGGAAGTCCGATGCTAGTTCTGCAAAACCAGCGCTTTTCACCACTCAGAGGACCGACATGATCACTTTGATGTCATCTCTGAGGGGCATACTTTGGTTGACAGCCTGACTGTTGGTGATCTGGCTGTTCTCCTCCACGCGTTGGTGGAAGGCTCGGAAGCTGCGCGGAACGCGTTTCCGGTGACATCTCCTTGGCGTTTTTAGCCTAGGGCGGGGAAGTTGATATCGTAAACTGAAGGGAGGAGCTTTGTTTGTGAATGGATTTTGTATGTCGGTTTGTTGAATTTGGATGCTCTGGGGCAACCCCTGTAGTTGACTGTGTGATCATTGCCACAGCGCGCATAAGAGGTTTCCCTCCGACTCTGGTTCTTGAGCATTCTTTCGTCCAGTGTGGGACAGTGCATTTAACGCATCTGAGCTGAGTGTGGCAGTGGGCGGCTGCATGCCCATACTAAATAAAATAATTTTGCGGTCACCCGCCTTATTTGTTTGGCATACATTTAAATTAAGTATTTTTTTTTAATGTGCCCCTGGTTTGACTCTCGTCGACATAGAATAAATTCCATCATCTTTATATCAGCCGATTTTCTTTTTTAGACATTTTTTGTTAATTGTATCAATTTTCGGTCTAATATATGTACTTACAACAGTATATACAATATTCAACCCCCAATTTTATCTGCTTCAGTTTATAAAGTCAATAATTTCAACAGCCTATAATCTGACTGGAGACCCTTAACCCACTAGTGAAGTCTGCATTCGAATTCATTCAGCCGTTTCCAGATGATGCGCATATAAATAAACAGGCATAAGTTCGAAAAACTATTGAAATGTTTTCTGTTATCTATTGTAAGTGTCCCCAATATTTTTTTTCAAATATCCGCAAAGTACAGACTTTCGACCCTCTGCAGCTTTATTATATGTATAGATAACTATTTATACAATATACATAATTGCATATTATAATTGTTTGATTCCAAAAATCACCCAGCTGCTAAAAAGAAATTTTAGGACTAACCTTCATTGATTAAATTACATGATGTCAACATTTGTATCTTAATATTTACAGAGAGAAGTTGACATACCACTAAGAACAGATTACATGTTTTACATTTTAGAGGGTCATGATCATATGTTTCTTTAAGTATTTGATAACTATGTAAGTCAAATCTCCATATGTGATGACTTATGCAATGTGTTGTAATTATTCTTTTTTGAATCATCATTTATTTCATAGGCTCGCGAAATGCTACTGGGAATGCTAAATGAAGGCATCTTGCTACATTTCTGTGCCTCCATGACCTCCGGCCTCATCACTACTATCGTGTCCATGCCTGTCGACATCATTAAAACCAAGTACGTATTATGTCGAAAATGTCTCGTATCAGACTGCTTATGATTTAATAACTACAAATTACAATAAACTCTAATTTGTTACCTTAATATTGATGATTATAACCTAAGGAAGCATTATGATGTCCTTGATTGTAATGAAGTATAATTATACCCATGGAATTGCCGTGATAGATCTGTCATCAGTTTTTCTTCTGTAAATGTATCTTTTAGTATCAAGTGTTTCAATAATGATCACAATGATATAATGAATAATCACTAAGATTGATTGGTTTTATTACAATGCAGTGATAAGGGAGCTAACTTCACTTTGCAGTTGCTTATGTAATTTGTTTGATTCATTTGCTACATTTTTAAATTTAACCAGTCTGTGTCTGTATTTCAGTATTTATAAAAAAAAGATGCTTCTAATGATTATCTCATCAACTACTAATGAAAAAATAGTATTATTAATAACTGATTTTCATAGATACATAATTTTTTTCATTGTAATAAGACTATTCTTGTATCAAAAGCATGACAAAAAAAATTATTGTTAAACGCATGCTACTCACTTAAGAGATCTATTGAATGCATGAATCAATATATAATTTTGAAAAATGTATCTGCATATGCTATATAAAAAAAACGTGTCAACACCAGTTATCTTTTTTTTTTTATTTCATATTAGATTTTAATAATATCTTTAATATTTTCACATTCTTTCTGATTCAATATTGTAGTTGTAGTCATATTGAAATTATTTGTACTATCATTTACACTCACAATTCATTGAATACATGTTACACAATTAATACATTATTTTACCACAGCAATAAAATAACTTTGTTGTAAGGTTGTTAGAGGTTTGAAATAACTATGTACATATAAAATAAAGGTGGTTATTTTTGCTAAAATAGATAAAAATACAGAGTGCCAAAAGCTCTTAACAAGAACTTGGAACTGTCCAAACATTTTACAATTATTCCTTTGTGTAAAAGAATGTGTAACCATATATTATAATCTATAGCACTTGTTCAATATCTCTGTTTTATTAAAAGTAAAAACAAAATATGAACACTGAAGTTATTAAGAGTACAAATAAGTTTCTGCCATTTTTTTATTAATAAAATAATACATATTATGAAAGAACAGTAATTTAATTTTAATTGAAGTATTGTCCATCACTTGCAACTACTGTTTTCCATCTTTCAAGCAGTGATCTTATTCCAAGTCTGAAGAACTCATTATCTTTTGAGGCTATCCATGAATCAACTAAATTTTTGGTATCTTCATATGATGTGAACTGCTGCTCTGACAGAGCATGTGCTATTGACCGACATAGATGATAGTCGGACGCCACAATATCTGGTGATTACGGCGGGTGGGATAGTACTTCCCAATTAAGTGTTTTTAAATAGTTTTTCACCGGAACCGCGACATGCGGATGAGCATTATTATGTAGAAGAATAATTTTGTCGTGTTTAGAGTAGTATTGAGGGTATTTTTCCTTCAGAGCTTGGCTCAATCTCATCAATTGAGTTCAGTATAGAGTTCCAATGATTGTTTCATACACCACACCCAGCTGATCCCATCAAATACATGGCATAAGTTTGATGGGATCTATGGAATTGATGGGAATATTCATGGAATATTTATTCCATGAATATTCAGTTTTACTGTGGATGTTGGTGTGTGGCCAGGTAGTTCTCATGATGTTCTTCGTCAACATAATGTATCCACTTTTCAACACCAGTAACAATTCGATGTAAAACACTTTTCTTTTTGTGCCTAGCTAGCAGCATTTTACTCATGCATAGTCGGCATTTAACATTGCTCGACTTTATTCAAATGGAATCCAATTACCTTGTTTATATATCATTCCTAACGATTTCAAATGATGTGAGACTGCTTGCTGAGTGACTTCTAAAGTAAGTACACTTTGCTTGTGTGTGTAGTGTCTTCCTCCAATTCTGCATCCTTATAAATTTTTGGCCTTCCGCTGCGATCTTTGTCTTCTAAGTCAAAATCACCATTTTTAAACTTTTGAAACCACTCACGACATGTTCTCTCATTCAAGGCAGGCTCATTATGTACTACGAGCAATCGATGTACCTCAGCTGCAGATTTATTTAATTTAAAGAAGTAAATTAAAAAATCCCACAAATGACGTTTCTTTGGCTCAAATTTAGACATTTATAGATAAAAAAAATATATGATGCTAATATGAGAGTTATGTTGTTTTTGAATGAGCAACCTAATTTTCAAGCCGGTTATCATCTGCGAATTCTAACGTAAGCCTCGTGCCACGCCATCTCTCTCAAAACGGTAGAAACTTATTTGTACTCCTAATATTTGTAACTTTTGGGATCAAGTAATTCTTATTTATATTCAAAAAACACTACAAAACCATATATTATGCTATGATACTTTTAATGTAATTCATTACATATATCAATAGGAAGTAATTATAGTTTTTACATAAAATCCATTGTTTATGCACTTACAAACGACACCCATAAAGAGAATTACAAAATATACCTGGAACATTGCCACAATATCAACTTTGAAATATTGTATTAATTTAGAAGAAAGTGCAAGGTCTGAAATTAAATTTTATTTATTTAAAAACAGATATCCTGTTAAAGTAATATTTATATGTCAATGATTTATTATACGAACTTAACATTAATCATATTTAGTTTGACTTCCGTTGCCTCGTCATACGACATAGCGCGCCGTGGGTCGTTCGCGCTTCTCTCGACGGAATTCGAAAGACATGCGCGTTTTGTACGCTCTCGAATCAGCTTTCGTGTCTGAAGAAACAGCAAGATATCAGTAGATGAGTAATTACCACATGCAAAGCCGACTTTTGTGTTGAAGACTTACGAACTTCTTTGGCACTCCTGGAGAGTCTCCTACGCATGTGTGCGTTCTGCGCACTAGCCCGCGCGCCGTGGTATAACGCTTGAGCACTACCTTGTCGCCGGTAACCATATTGAAAGCTGGCCCTATAGAAAATTCTTCGGCTTTGTCCTGGTGGAAAAAGCGAAACTGGATTGAAAAGAGTGACACGACTGTCCCAGTTCCTGTGTGGACTGTAGGTGGCCTTCGGTCTTTGTGCTTACAACACTTGTGAAGTCTGTTTACGGTATCGGCATGCTCCATCAACACTACATTTGCAGAAGTATCTAACAATTCATTAAGTGACAAGTGCTCGAGGTGCTAAGTATTAGAAAGGCATTGCCACAATATGATCTGTTTGGGTCATGTTTGTTTAATAATTGTAGTTAGAAGTAAAAAGTAGTGTCATTACAAAATTAGGTTCTGTGTTGTCGATTTAATTCCACTTATGTAAACATTTTGTATTGCCTTTCAGAATCCAGAATGCAGCGAAAGGACAGACCCAGAGGTCAGTAGTGACAAATCTTTTAAGAAATGAGGGTGTTTTCTCACTATGGAAAGGATTTTTACCTTATTATGCTCGACTTGGACCTCATACAGTGCTGACTTTCATAATTCTAGAGCAAATGAATCTATTATATTTTAAATATTTTTAAGCAAGTCAACATTTTACTTAATTTACTGTTTTTAACCATTTCATTTTTTGTTAAAGTTTTCTAAGTTTATGTTATTGAGACAATATAGTAATTTTAATGCCAATAATTAAACTGCTATAGAATCTATAACTAATTATGTTTGGGACTGTAGCATAGTTATTCAATTTGCTTAAATTCTCTTTTAATTCCATGTCAGAAATTATTGCATGAAATTCATGAAAACATTAGTGCCGCAAATAGCGTGTTTTCATATTTATTATTTTTATTTTTCGTACTTGTTTAAGAAGTGGGTCACCTATTAAGTAAGTTTGTGTTTTATCATGGTGTATCTATAGATGCTATTTTCTCTTTTTTTTTTGTAGTACATTTTCTAAGCTTGTTGATTTACTTTTAAAATCAAAGTAACCTTAATAAGGCATCAAAGATGTTGCACTATTTTTAATTTGTAGAGACGACAATGCCATTACATAGTAGTATTGTATAACTGGTGAAAAGTAATGAAATAAGCTTGTAGATTTGTGCCAAATATATATTATTACCATGCCTATTTTATATAGGAAGTTATAAATATTTATTAAATACTATTGTGTTTAAAAATGATGAGCTTAATTTGCATACAATTAACATTTTTATATGTATATTTTGCAGCATTATAGTAGCTATAGACATTTATTACTTTTTAGAATGTTATATGATGGATGAATTTTAATGAAATTGTTCTAAAATGTATTTTTTTAATCTTGGCAATGAAAAAGTGGGCAAAAAATTCTATATTTGATTAATGTGCTTGATGTAAATTGTATTGTTGATGTTATATAAGCAAATATTAATTTATCTAAGTGATGAAGCTTTAATATCTAAATTTTAGGTAATTTGCATTTTATTATAGTGATCATAACCATGAGCTTGCTAAGGTCTGTCTTTGCCTATCTGCATGATTTTTCAATTAAAGGCGAAGGTAGGGATTGCTTTTAAAATTATTTTGTATTTAATATTAGAAACAGTACATCTTCTACAACAATTAATAATAAATGTCCAGATTAACCCAGTGAATTTGTTTTGTTTAGTATATTTCCATTGTTTTTCTTGTTTTTTTTTCAACTTATATAGTCTATTTTTACTTTTTAATTTTATCTACAAAAATTCCAGAAGCTTATAGTGACTTGTAATTTGCACAAATTTTATGTAAATATTTATAAAGGAGAATATATTTTTGTAAAACTATATGTAATCAGCAAGTAAGTTAAAAAGCTATAATATTTTTTGTTCTTATATACAATATAATAGTTTTGTTTTCATATTTTTGTTTAATTTTACTTAAATCTGGACTTTAAGTATCACTATTTTTTGTGGGATAGGGGCTCCCTAATTTTTATTTTGATAAAGTTGGACAATTAAAATAGTAACTTACCAGCTAATGTATAAATCAGGTTAATATACATAAAACACATTTGCAAGGCTGGTATTTATTTAATCAAATCTGATGTTCAGAGTGGTACAAGCTGTAATTGTAAAAATTATCTAATAATCTTTAAAGAGGGTTATTGGTTTTATAGTTATACTACTCATGACCCGCCCGCTTCGCTTAGCGTTGTGAGTTGAGAAAATAAATATAAAAAACCAGTCAAGTGCCAAATGAACTAGAACACCGAGGGTTCCATGCTACAATACAATATTTTTATGTTTTGCAGATCTTAGCATGAGCCCAACTCCCATATGACAGATTTTTATTTATTGTTTTCCTTAAGTTTGCTCTATGATCACGCCGACTTTGATTTTGGTGTATATGACAGCTTTTAAAATAGAGCAAAAGTAAATAAACTGATATGCACTAAGTATACACTCACAAACTTAGCGTGTGTAAATAAATCAAATTCTAGACCTCGTCGTGGAACATAAGATGCTGAAATTGTGACAGTGTATTCCTGTAATCACATAGTAATCACAATTTATTTTTTTTTGATTAGCAGAGTTAAAACATTGTGTGGAAAAATCTTATTTTATAATCATATTTACTTAATACATGCTTTTTGATGCAAATAATTAGAAAGAAAATCCAATATTCTAAAGTCATTTCCCATGGATGTGGAAAAGGTAGAGAAAATATATGGATATATGGTTTGTACAGAGAAAATATATTAGATTGGTGGTTTAATCTGAAAAGTGATACTAGTATTTCTTAAAATAAAACTAGATAGACACCTGTGTAATAAGAAATGATGAATAGCGTGCGCCCATGCGCGAGGGAAGTGTGGGGCTGAAACCCACTAAGAAAATCCCCCTAACGAAATGACTGGTCGGCAGTCGTCTCGGCATAGAAAATCACTGGGCACCGACACGGGTCGTATCCATTTACAGGGGGGGGGGTCTAATCAGACCATATTGATCCCTAAGCTTACTTAGTCATGAGAATCCTTAATTTCCATGAGACTTTCTACCTACGTTGTAAGAGCGTCAGATGGATCGATAAGTAAATTCCATGACCGGTAGGGCTGGGCCTCATATGAGACTGCCGAACGGAGGAGCGCATTAGTATGCGATTCCACGATGTCGAAAAACCGTTTAGAAACGTCCTTTATATATTTAGCTATGGTAGGGAATCCTAGATCCGTGTGAAGAACTGAATTCCGGACGTACCAGTGGGCGTCCGTGGCGACTCTACAGAATTTATTCTGTATAACTTGCAAAGAATTAAGTGCCTTTGGAGCGGCGTGAGCAAAGACGAAAGACGCGTATGTCATCGCTGTCCTTATGCACATTTTGCAAATAGTGCGCTTATTGCGTAGTAATAATTTTCTTTTCCTACCAGGGATAACGCCGAGGCGCTCTCGATTGAAGATTGCAATTTTCCTAACGCGCTCGATCTGATCTTTGAATTGAAGAATTCTATCGTGCGAGACTCTTAGATATTTATATTTTAATTGCCACGGCATTTTCGCGTTTAATATTCGAAGGTGGCGCGTGTCTAAGTCGACAACTTTTCTATTCCTCTGCTTGCCGTATTTAAATTGAACCGCAGCTGACTTATTTAGGTTAACCTCGATCCTCCAAGTGCGAAACCATCGATCCAGCTCATCAATGGCCCTCTGGAAGCGGAGGTGAGTTGATTTTTTATACAGCGCGGCATCGTCCGCGAATAACGCGAGCTGGACGCCCGAGGACGGACGCAGTATGTCGTTCGTGTATACGGAGTACAGAAAGGGAGAGAGGGTGGAGCATTGAGGAACTCCTGCTCTGATTAGTCGTCTAGTCGAGTGTGAGTGAGTGAGAGTGGACTTGTGTCTAAAAACAAAATACCTATTGCTAATGTGTATGAGACAATTTGGTACTTCAAGTACATGAAGTTTATAAATAAGACCCGAACGCCATACCCTATCGAAGACCTTATTTCAATCGAAGAATACAGGTACGATTTTTTGCTTATTTTTAAAGACCTCCATGATGTATTCGACTAGACGAAGGGCTTGCTTGGGACAAGAGGGAATGGGACGAAAACCAAACTGTTCATCTATGGTAAAGCTTTTCCCGAGGAGATGATCGCTTAAGGGAGTTTTGAGAATTTTCTCATAAAGCTTACCTAGACTGCTCAGGAGGCTGATCGCTCTAATTGGCAGGAAGGTCGCGAGGTATCCCTGGCTTGTGAATGCCTATTACCTCCGCCCATTTCCAGATGAGACAATTTTTAAGACAAGCGTTAAATATATCGAACAATAAGCTCAAAAGAGACAAGGAAAAGCATTTAATAGCATTGTTGCTGATACCATCAAGGCCCAGTGCCTTTCTGGTTTTGAGAGATTTAATCAGCTTTTGGACTTCGCTGACAGAGATGGGTGGGGCAGATCGTGCTTGGGTTCGAAGGAGGCGTTGTGCCGTATCTCTTCTTTGATGGAGTGTATATGTGAAATGTCATGCGGAAGGGAAGCATGAAAGTATTGGAATTCTATACTATCCGCAAGAGGCAGTCCACTATCTCCGCATCGTCTATTGTAATAGAATTATCAAATCTTTTCAGAGGTGGTACCGGGATGTACCTCTGTGATTAAAGCGCTTTGTTAATCTTCCAAAACGCTTTTTGCATGGGCGTAATTTCCTCCAAGTCATCGCTCCAGTTTTCATTTCGGACCTCCTGAATGCAAGCCCTCTGCGTTAGAGGGCTCGCGCTCTGGATTTATATTCTGCAGTGTGATATGTGCTCGCGCGGCCCAAAGCTGATTTTTTTGCTCTTATCTATTCGACAACATCGACAGGCAGCTTCCGGTGATACGAGGACGCCGGTACAATCCGCACATTATGCCCGACCACTGTCCTGACGTGGTTGGTAAGAACATCTATGCTGAGTCGATTTCGGCAGTTGTAATGATGTCAGCGTGATTGCTATTTAGGGAGGGAGGGTGATTTTCTCAAGCGCGGTCGACACTTTGTTCCAGTTTGTGATTTTTATGGTAGGATTGGACACCCATCGGTGAGAGGATCCATCCTCAATAAAACAGGAAAGTGGTCTGAATAGAAGAAGTGAAGTGTCTTGATACAGCTCACGTTGTGGGCAACGCCTTTGATTACGATGATGTCGAGCGTGGAGGGTTTATTAGAGAAATCTCTAGGGAAGTGAGTCGACTTGGAGGGCGCGATAATTTCAAAATTTAGTTTGTCTTTGAGTCGTTCGAGTTTGTTTCCAGTATAGTTAGAGATGGGGGTTTTTACAATTAAAATCTCCGAAAAAGATGATGGCATCCTCTAGGGCGAGGAGAACTTCAAGGTCGCTCCTAAGCAACTGTTTGGTGACTAGAAGATAAACTGAGACTATGACAAATGTACCGTGACCCGTCATAGCTAGTCTACAACCTGTGGCTTCTATGTTAATAAAAGGTGGGATCTTGATCGGGAAACAGTATAAGGTCTTGTAATACAGTGCGGTACCCCTTTACTAGCGTACGTTCTATCCGTTCGTAATTGTATGTAGCCAGCAATTTTGCAAGCCGTAGGTCTGTATGGCTTTAAAGAAGTTTCTTGAACTAAAATTATATCTATTCCGTACTCCGACATACATTTTTTTATTTCCGAATTTTTTTTTTTGCTAATTAACCCGTTCACGTTAAAGGATCATAGGGAGATATTGTGTGGTTTATGGCGTCCAGCTGAGGGAGTAATTCTGCACCCGGGTGCAGACATTAAATGGATTCTAATTTTACTATCAGGTGATGATTTTTGACGAGGACATTGAGTATGTCCGCGTTTCTACATAGTCGCAGAACATGGGCGAACTTGGAGATCTCCGAACTTTTGATCGTTCGGAATATGGAGATCACTATTTTGATATCCTCTTGGAACGATGCTGCTGAGCCCGTCACCGCGAAGGTAGGAAGCGGCGCAAAAGGCCCTCGCCGGGTGGCCTCCCTAGACAGCTTTGGGGCGGCCCTCGGGGGCTGATTTCACCAATCCACGGGTTGGCGAAGGGCGCGGGTGTGAGGCGGAAATCGTCGCCCGGGGATCGAATGGGATTTTTGGCCACGAAGACAGGGAAATTCCTATCATCGCGAGCAGGCGCCGTGGACACTTGCGTGGGCCGTTTTAAGTTCAGCCTAGGCTTGGGCTGAACCCAAAACAGCGGCAAATTTCAACGCTTTTGGGCAACCTCTATAATTGGCCATAGGTTCCTGACCACAATTTACGCAGGAGGGCCTCCCCTCCTATTTTCGAGTGCGCGAGTATTCACTAATCCAGTGAAGGACCAAACATTTCACGTAACGGGGTTCCGCATGACAATTCGCGGCTCCATGCCCAAACCGTTGACAACGGTAGCACTGACCTGGGCCACCTTTTTTGTGCGGGGCCTCTTCTCGGATATCTGAGAGGCCCGCATACTTGGTTCAAATTATTAAAGATAAGTTTGGCTTCTTCGGTGTTCAGTAAGACCGCAAGAACCAACCAGAGAGGTGATCCGTCACAACCAACAATTCTGTGCACCGAGTGCATAGGCAATCCCTGACTGCAAAGGTCAAATTGGATGTCGTCAGTTGTGAAGTCGGCGGGAATACCTTAGATCACCGTTTTAAAAGTAGCTAAGCAAGAAATTTTAAAGAAAAAAAACATTATTTTACATGCATTTTAAATGGGATAACTTCAAATTAAAATAGTAAGTACTTAAAATTGATATGAAGAGCTCAAACTTGGTGAGATTTTTTTTTCTGTAGGTAGATTAGTATTTTGCTTGATCATCGAGAAAAAAAATTACGGAAATGAAACACCCTAGTGTGTATATTTTGTATTATCTGGTAATCGTCACCTATTTATGACTCGACGTCTGCGGCCTCTCAGTAGAACTCCTCACCTCTACTTGTCCCACAGAGCCTAAGTGAAACCCGACTCTTGGTAACTCCGTTCCTCATCATGTTAGCCGGCGCAGTTGGGGTTTGATTCCCAGTTATAAAGTGATTTGGAAGACCTAGGGCTTTGGAGTTCTATTTGCCGGTAAGTATATAGAGCCATTTAAATTCTGTTGCAAGTAGCGGCAGTAAGACTATAGTTTTATTGTGGCAGCCGCTACTTGTAGCAGCAGTAGCCACTACTTGTAATTTAGCTTAGTAAATAAAATAAAAGGACTTTATAATAAAAAGAAGAAATGTAAACATTATACCCTCTATTAACTGTTAAATTTGTTTTGTTTGTGTATGATGATAATTATTGCAGCAGGATTGAGGTAAGTTAAATGATTGTTTAGTGGAGCGCTTTTTTGATACAGGTATTTGAATAGATGTATTTTTTATTTTTTTAGACTTGTGATGTTTAAATTAATTATTAATATGCTTGTGTACATGGTTTCATGTTCTTGATTCAGACAATTCATTTAAATAAGCTGCAGTGAGAATAAATCTTTAACTTTTAACAATATTTTGTCTATAAATGATTTTAGATTTAGAGTCCTACGAATAATATTTTGAGGAATGGTTTTGCTCGGCATTATTAATTTGACAAAATCAAAATTAGTGGTTACGTTGGAATTTCGAACTTCCAGGAAACGAACTATCGATCTTGTTTTAGAAATTTCTGGTTTCTCGAAAGTATTGTTTCACGTAGCGATCAAAGTGGTAATTTTGTACAACGTACTTCTTAAATCACAACTATTTTAGGTCGAATTCTCAGGTCAATCAAAGTCAATTATTTAATGATGTATGCATTTCTAGCAATTCTAAAAGACATAAGATATATATATATAACAATTCGGTTTCTCGCAATAAGTCAGGTCTTCATAGTAATAAAATAAAATGAAACTAATGGAAATAATAGCGATTTTATTTGATTTTGCAAAAAACTATTTCAGCAAGATAATTATATGTCGAGCATCGTAATAGTCTTTTAAGTAATTAAAGTGGGGAATTATTGAATAACGAAAATTATGTTACAATGGACAAGCGCGCTTCGAAAAAAAGTTTTGTGTGAAATATTATATATTAAGGTGTCTCATGAATAATGCTGGTTTTTAGTGTTCACTTTGTTTATTAAACATTCATCAATCATATACCTATATGATTTAATAATAAATCAAAGTATTACATTTTGAATAAATTTGCTTCAAAATAGATACTTCTATCTGAAGTTTTTGAAAAATTAGTAATGGATACCCATTAAGAAATTGCATCTAATCCTATAGCCTTTTTCAAAATTTATAAAAAATTACGATGTTACCTACAATCAAATCTGTTCACAACAAGAGTGACCTATGTAAGGCTCATAAAACTAACAACGAGGCATCGTTTTGAAAAATGGTAACACAAACTAAGATACACTTCTGCCTTTTGTTCGAGTATGGGTTTTATCGATCCTTTTCCTTGTACTCTTTCTGGGCTCACATGTTTGACTGATGTTGATCACGTTTATTATGAATTTGTAGTTCTCTTGTAGCTTGTATGATTCACACCAAACTTATAATGTAAAGGTGCGCAACAATTTTATGTTCTAGAAAACGTTGAGGATAATAGAAGTGACCATGTCCAGCAATTTCTTGTTCAGCATGTAAAAATGTCTAAGTAAAATAGTTGTAAGTATTTTTATTTACTTTTACATAGTATGATTCTCCATATTTGTATATTTTTTTTTATCTTTAGTGTTATTTTGTTCAGATATACAATTTATTAATATATAATTGACATACACTAGCATTTTTTACTATATCTTCATGGATATCTATTCAGTTATTAAGATATACACCGATTTTGTTGAAATCAACTTTAATTTCAGAGAAGTTGATTTTAAATAACATTTCTTTTACAACTTTAGATTGGAATAAAATTCGTTTTGTACGAATAATTTGATTTGAATAGTAGAAGTGATGTACTTGTATGATATGTTACCTCATTATTTTTAATAATACTTAGAAAACAAAGATAATGGGTTTATGACAAATTCCTATTATTAGGAATTTCATTAGGAACTATATCTAATTCTTTTATAACCCTTAAAAATTGCAAACAATGTTTGTGATAATTCTGATAATCATGTATTTTTTCTATGTCTCTATTCTTCATTTTTTGTTTTGCAACAAAAGGAATATTGTACTAACGTTTATACGTCTATTGTCATATAAATTTAATGTTTAATATTATCTTGTTTGACTTGCGTTGCCTCTTCAAACGCCATACCGTGTCGGTCAGTAAGTGATCCACGCCGTCGGCGCTGGCGTGCACTGCGAACCCGCATACCCTCATTCGTCTCGATACTCGACAGGACTGCAAACTGCAACGGGGAAACACGTTCTGTCTAATATCGGATCATCTTTTTTGTGTGGAGGATTCAACCATAGCATCCATGAGGACCACTCGCCGGGGTTCGACCGCCGGCATTTTGGAATATTGGCATCTGACCTATGGAAACTTGTTTCGCTTTGTTCTGGTCGAGCAGTCGGCCACGTAGAAGGATCCATGGCACACCCGCATCAATGTAGAAGGTGTGTTGTGGATCCTTCAACGCGACCGCTGTTTCTACGTAGACCGAATTCAGAAACCATAAAAGTTCCACCTGGGAAAAACACGTAGAAAGCGAGCCCCCAACGAGCGTCAACTACATGGATGACAAAATTGGTGACGTTGAACACGGGACTTTTAGCCCGGAATATAACATCTGACATAAATGGGACGCTCGAAGTTCTTAGCTGCGAATGATAGAAAGTCTCGGACGAAGCGGTATGAATGATTGTTTTTCCTCTGTCCAAGTATCCTGAGCAGGACAAGAATAAAAGGAAATTAAAAAATAAATTTCTGTACAAATCAAGTGTGTTTAGAAAATATTATTAAGCACTTAAAATTGTATATTAATAACTTAGTAATAACGATAAGAAAATGTAAAAAAATCGTATGGCTCTATATATTGTATAACATGTATGTTATCCATATATAGTATGTATACCGTATGGAATCGATGCTGCATCTTCCCGCAAATACTTATAATCTTTTTTAAAACAATTTTTCCAAAGAAACCATAGTCATTGAAGTAGCCGTTTCTGAGAAATATAATTTGAAATATGTTCTAAAAATGTACGATGTTACTTCTTGTTGAAGATCTTACGTCAAGTCGCGCCCCGCCAAGTGCGGACCAGTCGTGCCCCAATGATGGTGCGTATTGCCGCGTTTCCCAAGGAAATACGTTTTTCGTTATAAGTGTTACGTTTACGATATTGACGTTTTTGAAAGTAAGATTGTGTATTTGATTTGAAGTATTTAATAACACTTGAATATACAAACGTGATTTATTGCTGGGTAGTTTGTGGAGGTGACACTGTTGCAACTCTTAAACTTAATAGTGAAATTTTACCCTGAGCGTCAACAGCCTGCAAGTTTACAAGTAATATTGAGTGCTACGTATAATTTTCGCGATAATTTGCCTTGTTGGTTTAGAGGTAGGTAGAATACATGTGGAAAATCAGAGACTAGTGTAATAATACCTTCTGTGACCTTTACGTCACTGACAGTATCAAGTGTCATGTTTAGGTAAGTGACGAGATAAATTCTTTAAAAATAATATATTGCATAGTCCAAGCACGGGTTAGAATTTGAGTTTGTCACGTATCTGGGGCACGCAGCGCGGCGCGTCGGCGCGTAGCGTCCATGACGGCGTTCGCCATTTCGGTTAGCCGAGCATCTACTAGGGTTGCGTCAGTATTGTTTTATGCTATTTATAAGTACATTTTCAATAATATATTTTTGTTATAGTTATTGCAAAATTGTTCTAAAAAGGAGTAGATTATGATATTTGCGAAAAGTAGCATGATCGATTCCACTCTATAAAAGTATAGAACTTAAGATATTATTATTAATGAAATGCCCACATAAAAATGAAATAATAAAACATAAATATAGAGAGATGTTAGATGTAAATGGAAATAGATAAGTAAACCATGACATTTATTATAAAATAAATGATAATGTAAAAAAATTCTAACTTGTAAAGAAAGATAAAAATAAAATAGGTAGAAAGGTACAAGGAATTAAGAAATTATATTGTAAAAATAGTAATTGATAATTGTAAATACAGATAATATGAAATAAAATAAATGTACTAATATTATTAAAAAACCAAAAATATTTGTGTAAATAATGATAACTTGCTTACAAAGAGGTAAAAATAAAACAGATAAAAGTATAGGTTAAGTAATTGCATCAACACAATTAATAAAAACCTATCCTAAAAATTCCATAATCAAAATGTACGCGAGATGAAATGAGCGTAAAAGTAATAAAAAAAATATATGTGATATGTCTTCATTAATATAGACCATTAGGCTCGCAACAAAAATGAAACGGGAGCTGGCCTCACTTAAAAGTCGCTTTTGTGATTAGTTATGTTCATCTATCACGTTAAATTGGGACCATGATAGTTTTCTGTTACACGTCGCAAACCAATGAGTACTATGCTACATCTGACTATTATCAGCTAATAGTTGTTACATTATTGTATTAGGGTCGTATTGTAGCCAAATAACCGATCATTAAGTTTTCTAACTGCGGCAAAACCACTCCAACTCTACAGCTTTAACTGTATATTTACCATACAAACCTGCAGTTTTTAATTTAAAATTATAGCGCTTATTTGTTACGTAGTTCGTACACTAACTCGGCTTCAGCAAAACCTACCACTGGTCTGGCTACATTGTCGATTTAATAGATGGCCTTTGTAGATACAGTAAACGTGGCATGTATAACGTAGACTATGGTAAATACTAGATTTGGTCTGGCTGGTTCGACTTATGTCCTGTTCGTTACTCGAAAATTCCTTTCCTTGCTCGAGCTGTCATTTGTTCATAGTCTAATATCCGAATTAGAAGCGACCTTCACCCATCTGTTTAATGGATGAAAAGTATTTTATATCAAATTTAGAATTAATTAAAAATTCAAAAATGCCTTTTTTTTAAACATTGCTCTTATTATAATAGTTTAAAGAACAAATTTGTGTTTCCCAATCACAAAGCAGTGCTTTGTCTAGTTCATTAAACATATGTGTGTAAATTACTAGTATCACCTTAACTATCTGTTTATATAGTTACGCCAACCCAATAGTTACACCAGGAAAAAAATAGGTAACCTAACGTTTACGTATTCTACAGGTTCATACTTTTGAATGGTATAAAATTTCTTCGTTAAACTATAATGAGTGCAATGTATAAAAAATTTTTAATTAATCGTAGTCTGGTTGGTAATTTTTCAACCGACCCATTCGCTATATATTTTTTAACGTTTTAAAATTGACATAAAATAGCTTTCATCCATTAAACAGATGTGTGAAAGTAGTTTCTAATTGGGATCCTCTATTAGGTTTTCCTTCGATCGATTGTCGTATTTTTGCGTTAATATAATATGTACTTTGAAAACAATAAAAATTACGACTATGGTTAACAATAGTAATGACTGTGAGTCAGTTTTTGATAAAACGCCACCAAGAAAGAAGAAAGTAGCGAGATACGAGTAAAAAATGTGTACTGTTTCAAAAACGAAGACAAAACGGAAAATCAAGACATTAAGTAAATTGAAAACTGGATTGTAGTTGATGATATCTAACGTGTTGAACACATGTTGTAATGATTATTATTTTGTACTTAATCATTTGTTTTATATCCAAGTTTATTTCGTTAAACTCAATAAAAGTTTGATGCTGACACCATTTTTTTTTGTTTCTAATTCTTTTTTCGTATGCATTTTAATTATTACCACCATTAAGTAATAAAAAACAAGGTGTATATACACCTTCTTTCAATAGATATTTACAATTTTTTTAAGCATGTCATTTCGGTTCAGATTTAGGTTAGCAACACTGGCATACAATAAGTGACGAGAGAGATAATAGTCTGGAATAAAATTCAAAGCTCATTAATTAATAAAAACCTAATTTGATTAGTATGAAACATGAACTCATACAACTCATTTTTAAAACTGTATGTGCATCACTGATTACATAAAAATGATTTTCCGTTTAAGCTAGTCTAAAAGATTTAGTTTAAAACTGTTATTTTATAGTTAGTCTATCTTTCTGTGCGGAACAATTTTAAGAAGACCTTAATTTAATTTTCCTACTTAACACTTCTTTCAGAATCCAGAATGCAGAGAAAGGCCAATCTCAAATGACGATAGTGAAAAATCTTATTAAGGATGAGGGTCCTGTAGCTCTATGGAAAGGTTTCCTGCCGTACTATGGCCGACTCGGACCTCATACAGTGCTGACTTTCATATTTTTAGAGCAAATGAATAAATTATATTTTCAATATTCGTAAACAAGTCATGTCAACATTTAACAAGACTTGCCGTTTTACGGTTTATCAGTTTTAACATTTTTTTTTTATTTTGGGTATTATTAATTTATATTATTACTACTATATAGTAATACATGTTGATTATTAAACCACAATGGAATCTATTGTCAATCATATTTGGCGATATATTACCGTTATTGAAGTCGCTCGCATTCTTTTTGATTTGACGTGGGAAGCCTTTGCGTAAAATTTGTAAAACATTAGTGCACTGCGTAAATAGCATCGCTTGTGTATTTATATTTTATTTTTCGTATTTGCTTAAAAATATGAGTTATCTGTTAAAGTAAATGTACGTTATGTTATTTTGTATCTATACATTTTTTTTAATGAAGCACAATGCTAAGGTTGATGGTTTATTTTTGAAACCAAAATGACCTTCATAAGGCGTCAAAGATGTTGCACTATTTTTAATTTGTAATGACTATTATGCAATACCATTAAATAGTGTTGGTAACTGATAACAAGTGATGAAATAGGGTTGTAGATTTGTGCCCAATATAGGTACTTATATAATATATATTATCGTGCCTATTTTACATAAGAATTTATAAATATTTATTGAATTTTATATATATATATATAAATGATGAGCCTAAAATATCTATTTTTTATATACATGATATCATTATAGTGGCCAAAAAAAAATATTTCTCAAGAATATTACGCGATGTTTCAATTTTATGAAATTTTCTTTAATAAATATTTTTTTATGATCTGGCAATGAATAAGTATAGTAAACGAAAAAGCGATCCAAAAATTCTAAATGTGAATTATATTATTGAGACTATACAAACAAATAGTAATTTATTTGAGTGGTGAATCTTTAACATCTCAATTTTAGGTAATATTTCTCTTTTGTTGTAATTATCGTAATGTTTTGATTGCGCTAAGCTAGCTGAGGTCTATCCGGGTTTACCCTTATGGCTTTTAAATAAAAGCTCCATTGAAAAAAGCATAGGTTAGGTATTTTTAAAATTACTGTCTATTTAATAGTAAAAACACACTGTGCAACAATCAATACATAGTAAACGTCCGCATGAAACAGTCATTTAGATTTGTTTAGTTTATTTCTGTTCTTTTTCAACTCTAAACACTTATAGTCGAGATAAACCACAATATATTTTTGTAACATCTATTTGTAATAATTAACATATAAGTTGAAAGGCTACGTATAAAATTTTTGGTATTACACAACAAAACAGCTTTTATATTGTTTTTTTGTTTTTGCACAAATACGAACTTATGTTGAAGGATCATTAAATTACGTGGGATGTAGAGTCTGACTTTCATTTTTTTTAAATCTTACGTCCAAAATGGTAACTTATGAAGACCGCTTTAAGTTGTACAAGAGCCCTTTGACTCGCATGGTCGAGACCTTTACGCAAATAGAGTTTGTGTCCTTTTAAGAACGTCGTTTTACGTGCAGGTCGAACGACGATGACGTCATTTCAAGGCCGCCATCGGGTAGAGGGCTCTGGGCCTGTATTCCTTTTACTCTAAGGGTAAAGGCAGAACTGCCAGCCATCATTGTCAAGTCAGCCATCAATACAAGTCGTATTAAATACATGAAATGGACTTGCAACGCAAATGTTTGTTGTACAAAAATTGGTGCGTGTACTTATGTACGCGCGTGAGAAGTTATACTTCTTTGGCATCATTAAACAGCTCCATCATCAGACTCTGGTTACCACATAGTACCAAAGTACTCGGCAAGACGAATCAAACGAGCCCAAACTCGATGGGGTTGCGTCGTTTAATTACGGAGTTCCCCATGGCCACCTTCCAGCTCCATCATCAGATCAGCTCTATGTCATAATAATATTGCATTGTCATGCGATTTACACATGTATACAAAATTTCATTTAAATTTTAAAAATTAAATAAATAAATTTTTATTTTCTTATATTAAATGTACATAAATTCTCTCATTATTCGTAATTCGAATTCTAAGCGGGCAGCTTCAACCTGTTAATTTTGTGTCACACAGTCTTAAAATTTCACTCTCATTATTTTTTCATAACGTGCCTAAAGAAGTATAACTTCAAAAACAACTGTCACTGAAACGTTGTTCGTTATGTAAAATATGTAGTAAATATAACTTTATGAACCTTGTAAAATTATTAAAATATAAAATTACAATATCCTTAACATCTGATTTATGACAGGTTTTTACATGTTATTAGCCGGTATTTGGGCTCGTTTGATTCGTCTTGACGAGTACTTTGGTACTATATGGTAACCAGAGTCTGATGATGGAGCTGGAAGGTGGCCATAGGAACTCCGTAATTAAACAACGCAACCCCATCGAGTTTTGGGCTCGTTAATTCGTGCCGTGCTATGATGATTGACACCAAGTATGACATTTTAATTACCATACTGGAATCCGATGATGAAAACTGAAGATTATACTGACACCATCAAGTTTAAATGCTATATGGTAACAGAGTCTGATGATGGAGCTGGAAGGTGGCCATGGGAACTCCGTAATTAAACGACGCAACCCCATTGAGTTTGGGCTCGTTTGATTCGTCTTGACGAGTACTTTGGTGCTATATGGTAACCAGAGTCTGATGATGGAGCTGGAAGGTGGCCATAGGAACTCCGTAATTAAACGACGCAACCCCATCGAGTTTGGGCTCGTTTGATTCGTCTTGACGAGTACTTTGGTGCTATATGGTAACCAGAGTCTGATGATGGAGCTGGAAGGTGGCCATAGGAACTCCGTAATTAAACGACGCAACCCCATCGAGTTTGGGCTCGTTTGATTCGTCTTGCCGAGTACTTTGGTACTATGTGGTAACCAGAGTCTGATGATGGAGGTGTTTAATGATGCCAAAGAAGTATAACTTCTCACGCGCGTACATAAGTACACGCACCAATTTTTTTTACTTTATTTATACTACTGCCATAAATTTTAGAATAACCATTTACCTGGTAGGGGAGGCAAACTTAAATTTGTTAATAATTTAATAATAAAGAATTACTGATGTTTCGCAAACGGATCCTCAACTCGATAAATTATTTTCACAGATTTGTAATATTTTTGAATGAATTATTCAACGACGTCCCATACCACGGGATAGACGAGAAAAAAATCATCCCCACTCTATAGTAATTTTTTTTTAAAGATTTTATTCTATACTTCTTGACTTTGTCAGCATGAATAATATGTGTTCCCATACCAAATTACAGCTTTCTAGTACTAAGAGTCTTCGAGATAAGCAACAAACGGACTAATGGACATGACGAAACTATAAGCGATATCCTTATTAACTACGGAACCTTAAAAAATAACAACGCCGCCTTCTCAGGTTCCAGTCTGCTTCGTAAAGTTTCATAAGTTAAAGCCACGGCGCTTAATAATTGTTCACTATAAACATTGGCCAATGGTGGTAATAAAAATGTGCGTTCTATTGTTGATAATATTTTTAATTCCTCTCAATGAACGCTCCACCATTTAAGTGAATTTTCCTTTACATTGAGCATTTTTTATTGCGTTAAGATAGCTATTTTGAGTACAATATCAATGCCGTAATTTTCTGGTGTTTCTTAACTATGATCCTGAATTGGCAAGATCGTTTTTTAAACATGGCCTTCAATTCATATCAGATCTCTTTAGTTGACTTCAAACTTTTTCCTAGGAATCTCTCATTCTCATTTTTTTAGCCTCTTCAGAATTAAGAGAACAAGCAACATTATTAGTTTTTTTCATTCTTATAGTATCTCCTTTTCTTATTCACCAAAATGTCATTTCATGTCGGTGACGAGACTGTAGGTTCACTTGTCCAATAAACTTACCTAACACACAAAACTCACTCTATTCGCAATAACGCACAAAAACTCCAATGTTCATGCGATAAACGCAACTAAACACACTGACTAGTCTATGGGATAAATATACCATAAAGTAATAAATATGTCGAAACTTCATCTAAAATGTTATATTTTGATTAATCAGAACGTGCTCATGGCACGCACTACTCGCCAACCACGCCCAATTTCTCTCTTGTCGCCACCTGGTGTGGGTACATCTGCATCCGTATTAACATCCGCATTGATTAATGTCGATACGGATGTGAATGCAAATGTCCTAATCCATGCGGAAGCTCCGCTGTTACAAATGCGGATGCAATCCGCAACATTTCCAATACAATATATAGACCAATCGTATTGTACATTAAAAATGGAAAACGTGATGCAAAGCTACATTTTTAGTATGTTATTTAGATCCATTAGAAAAGCATGAAACTATATTTTGCAAGCAAAAAAAGTTATGCTAGCTGAATTATACGTGAAAAACTGCAAAATTATCGGTCTTTTTTTACTTTTTATACTTTATCTCACAGCTATGCGTTTTTTTTACATATTTCACAATATTATTTTTAAAGTATATTAAATTTACTACAGTTTGAGCCCATCCACAGCTCCGTATGTTTAATAACGAGATACAACACTTAAAAAATTGGCATTAAAAATCTTGGTACTACTAAATGGACTGGCATCTAGTGTGAACAATGTGTACTTTCAGAAAATTAACAAGAGTGGATTAGACTCTTTGTTTTCCTCTACATCTTTTAATCACGGAGAGCTATCTCTCATCCCTGGATTAGTATTATTTGTACGTGCCTCTTCCGGTTGCTACACTACTGCTCTTTTGTGGCATGGCAATATGAAGATGTTGGACGTCCTCCAAAAACACCTCCAAATGTTAGATGTGGCTACCATATTCCTGCAACATGAAGCCACTCGTGAAGAAATAGCTTCTGCTGGAAATAAATTCCTTGTATCTCTGTATGATGGAGGAGTTACAAGCACTCTTCACACCCTGCGTTATAAAATCTTCGTGCGATCAGCTGCTAACGTCAAAATCCACGGGGCTTGTCCTCCCCCAACTGAAGAGGCTGCAGCTCAACATGCATATCGAACATATCACCAAGTCCAGAAATGGGTGGGAGTAGACAAAGATCCAATTAACCGGGAATGGACCAGTAACTAGCGGGAGCTTTTTCCCATGAATTGCGTATAAGACCCAACTCTTCAAACTCTCCTTCAATTCATGTCATGAAAGTGCCATGAAGAGTGCACTCGACGAGGTTGTACATGCCAGAAAGCAAACTAAAGTGCTCTGCTCTGCTTTGGAAATGTTTTCTCAGCTGGAGTTGTCTCAACAAGATAATTAAACGGGACCCTCAAAAAAACGTAAAATTTATTTTTTTGTAAATTTTTTATAATGTAATAAATATCAACAAATCTAACAACATTTATCTCACTTTTCTGTTCTTCCAATGGCCACAATTTCATGTCATAAGTGTTTAGGTTCATATTTTAAATTCATATCAAAAAAATTATATTTTTGCATTTTAAGTTTTCGCAGCGATTGCAAACTATAAGATCTACTGACCCCGATTTGTGTTTTGATAATAGGGGAATATGTGCACTAGAAATTAGTTTCTTATAATTTTTCTCATAGGATGAGCGGCTGTGCCGATACTCAGTTAAAAACAAGAACAAAATTAATATTTTCTTTTTTTTTAACTGCCCGCTAAGAAAATTAAAAATTTACGAGAATCGAGCAGTTATTTGTTTTACCCTGTTTTTCGAAAATCGAGTTTTCATCAGATCTCAACATTTTGAAGCCCTAAGAAGCTTCCCTGACTATTTTTACGATGGTGTCCGTATGTCTATATGGATGTGTATGCGGGCGTGCGTGTGGTGTATGTGTGTGTGTAAATTTCTTATAACCTTTTAAACGGTTTGACCATTTCGAAATGAGACTTGTGGCATTGGAAAGGGTCCCACTGAACTTAGACTTCCTGTAAGTTTAAGCTAATTCAAACCGATAGATTCCGGGACATGTGAAAAAAAACCGGAAAAAAAAAACAAAAACGATGTTTTTTGGGAATAACTTTTTTTGGCTATTGCACCGATCAATTCCATAACCTAATCACGTCTTAACCTCAAAAAATAACGCAAATGCCGTTTAGAAAATCAAAATCGGTTGATTCGTTCGTGAGATATCGTGAACGAAAAAACGACTAATCGATTTTGCTTTTAGTATAACATTTTTAGACCTCAAAAAAACTGCATTGATTGCCGTCTTGAACATTGAAATCGAACAATACGTTCCAAAATTATGGCATTAGAAAAATTAAAAAAAAAAGTATTTTTAACATAACTAAAATTTTGAGACATCGATTTTTTATCTAGAACTTTTAAATAATCATACGGATCGATTTCAATCATTCATTTATTTAAAACTTCAAACGATTGAACAATCGCTTATAAACAAATCAGACACGGTTAATTTGTTTGAGAAAAATTATTGTCAAATCATTTTCAAATTTCGTTAAATAAGTGTTTTAAAATAACTTTCGCCCAGGAGAGCTAAAAAACGACGTTAAATGCCATAAAACAACTTATTATCGAACAATTTGTGTAATAAATTACTTTGTTTAATGTACACCAGATTTTTGAGCTCGAAAAGCTCAAAATAACATATAAACCACATTTTTTGGGCTCGAAGAGATCAAAGACGTCACAACAAACTGCGTTGCTATAGCTTTGCGGTTAAAATTAGGGGGAAGTTGCAGGGATGGCCTTTAGGGTCAACAGTTTTCCAATTTTTATTTTTAATGTCGTTACGTTATATTTTGTAAGTTATTAGACGTACAGAGCGGTGGGGCAATTCAGATTATCACATATTTAATACGCTTTTCATATCGCCTGCATTGAAAATGCCTAGTTTCATGCCTGTTGAGCCGACAGAAACTAGTCAATTTCAGACCAATGCGACCGTCGCCGGGCAGCAATTAAGCAATTGCTGCCCGCTGAACGAAGTTGCAGATTTATTTTCAATCCTGTCAGAGTATCTTTTGTTTATTTCATGCCTTTATAATTGTCATTCTAACCGTCGAAATCGAAAGTTCTTGAATTGTAATTTTTTGATTTCTTCAATAAATTTACGTAATAAATGGTATTATCGCTATTTGAAATAATCTAGTTCTTGTCGGCTCCAGACAATGAAACTAGCATTTTCAATACAGTTGGTATGAAAAATATAGTGTGTGACGCGGGATGAAACACGATTTCAGACCGAGTGATGTCAGCCCTCGCTTCGCTCGGGCAGCCAACTTCACTTTGGTCTGAAA
Source organism: Eumeta japonica (assembly GCA_005406025.1). Lineage (NCBI taxonomy): Eukaryota > Metazoa > Arthropoda > Insecta > Lepidoptera > Psychidae > Eumeta > Eumeta japonica. The sequence goes on from BGZK01000689.1 coordinate 284,604, forward strand.
TCGTTTTGTTTCATCCCTAGTCACACAATATACTATTAATAAAATGATATATAAGTTAATCCAAAAAACGCATAGACTGTGAGGTAAAGTACAAAAAGTAAAAAAAGTCCGAAAATTTTAGTTTTTCACGTATGAGGCAAAACTTTTTTTGCTTGGAAAATATAATTTCACGCTTCTCTAACGCAAAAAACATACTAAAATTTGAATTTACTTCTCATTTTCTGTTTGGGTTTTTTTTTTCAGATTTGACTGGCCTAATACTTCTTAATGTGAATAGGGAAATATCATACAACGTAACGTTCTAATATCATTCTTTAAGGAAGTGCATAAAATGTGGAGATGTTTGTATATAGAAAACATATACCATTGACTAATAAACTTGGAGTTCGGTAAGAAATATTTGATAAAATTAGATACCTTTGCCGCAGAATTTCAAATTCATCCCTAATAGGGGTCCAACTAGTAAAATCCAAATGGAAAAAAACTTTGCGTCGTTTACTCGGTAAATGGTACTGTACGGTATAAATAACGAATTATGATAGTCGAGAGCAAAGCCTACGTCGATAACGAGAACGGGATAGGGAGCGAGATCGGAAACGTCATTAAAAGCGAGTAATTAAAGTTATAAGGAAGAGGATTTGAGAATCTCTCGTTCTCAAAATAATGACATCTAGATATTGAATAAAAATCTTAGCTTCTTTGTTATTTTCATTTATTCTCTGTTTTCTAAAGATATTTTTAATCAATCAGTACTTATGAATTATTCAGTTTACAATCTTAGCGCGCGGAGAATAAAAAAACTTAACATCGTCTCACTTTCCACATGACGACATGTAGCTTATTAAATTCAACTTTATTGAAAAGAAATAATAAAGAATTTTTGATTTTGAATACCACTTAAGATAAATTTCTTTTTAGGATTTTTTATCTATGGCTTATTTTTAATAGAATTAAATAAATTTAATATTTTTCCCAATAATAATATGAAATGTAAACAAATACAGTCGTGAAATTATCTTTTCGTGAAATACGGTAAGTAATAGCATTGGAATAATGTTTCTCATAACTTTGATAAAACGTTATAATAATTAATAAATATCGGTAGGTTTATATGTTACTAATATGACAATCAAATCTAAAATGTGGTGAAGAATACAATATTTTATTCTATACCCAATTTAAACTGTTGACATGGCAGACAGATAGTTGTAACGCCGTTTGCCATTCTAGTCCGCATTTAATTTTGTTATAATATTTGGAAATTGTACAAATATTCTTTAATTATTATTATAAACTCGACCATGCAATTGTTATCCAATATCAATCTACTTAAATTATGGATATATTACAATAAAAACTCAATATATCGTATAATTAAATAAAAGGTAATTGAAAAAGATTAGGGGAGCTTGATACATTTTTTCGTAATACCAATAAAATAGTCTAGAATAAAATAACGACTACAAAAACAATTTACACTATTTAAGTGTTATGTGATTACATTTCTTGCGATTTCTTATGTGATGTGATTTCATTTTCTTGCGATTATGCACATTACTTAGATGTGTCGATGATCCTTCAGCTGCCCAAAGCTTAGGGAAAGTAACTGGCGACTAATCAAAAATTACATTTTTTTTTTTTTAAATTTTGCGCTCCATTACAGTAACAAACATTACTCTGTTGTTGAGATGTTTATTATTCGTTACAGAGATATTGAATTAGCCAAATAAAGTAACTGCATAGAAAATTTCGATTTCCAATTAAAAAACAAAGCAAAAGAATAAATTAATAAATAATGAATGTTGAATGTAATTACTTTCTTTATGGTGTAGGCAGCCGTCATTTTCCGATACGTGAAATTCGTATGAAAGTACATATACATAGAGCACCTTCAAATGTAATCGGCGCACTTTTCATGAACATGTATTTGTATATTATACATAAAATATGTTTAAAAATTTAAGTAAAATACACATATAAATTCGTTTTAACTTTTATGTAATTATTCACAACCTCATTGATTATTCATAAATTATCAACTATCCGAATAAAAATATTTTTCTTTTAATATTATTCTGCATCGAAATCCTATTTGTTTTTTTATATCAAGTAAATATTACTCGTAAGTCATATGCCTAATAACTAATGAAAACTCGCTACTTTTGTCTAATTGAGACGAAGTCGTGATCAAACTTACAGTCATAATCGGCGAAGATAGAATTTGCATTGGAATATTGTCATTTGTCTGGGAGAATGAAGTTTATTTGTGACAAAAAAATTTTGATCGAAAAGATACGAGAGAAAATTACTATGTCCTCTCAATGAACGCTACTGTATAATAAACGTGTTGCTCAATAGATTCAGTGGCAGAATTAGATTTGTTATGTTATACTTAAGGAGTTCTATCAGACCTGAAGAATTAATGAAATAAATCGACAATGAAAATCATTATTTTATTATAATAAAAAGTATTTTTTTTTTGTCTATGGTAAAAGCCGCCTCTTTGTGCCGTGCGCATGATATATCGTTGTCATACCGACCAATCAATAAACAGCGTCCAATGACCTAGCTCCTAATGTCTTGAACGTCTTCTTCATGTACATTTTTAATTTTATGTAATCAAATCAATCTCAAGTATTATGCTTGTAAATTCAATTAACAAACCTCTTAAGCCATTACATAAAAGTGAAGTTTGATAAAGAAATTCAGCACTATCCAATGTGGACTTCAATAGAATCTGAAATATGTTCTCAAAGTGGCTTTCGAATTATCCCTATACGGTCCAAATTGAACTATTTAGTAGATTACTATTCTCTGGTTTAGATAGAGATTGATAGATTAATTCCAAACAATTCAAAAAGCGCTCCATGTAACAAAAAAAACGATTAATTTCGTCGTTTCAAATCGAATCGAGTGTCTAAAAATCGTCTGATTTTTAGCAGTTCAGATACGATTTTTTTTTGAAGGGGGGTATTAACTTGATAGTGGTGCCCCCTCTCCAGTTCTTTACATGAATTGATTAAAAAAAATCATAAATTGGCATTTTTTATGATCCCAATAATAAGAAGACTTTAATAAATTTGCACTTTTTATTATCTATAACCTTATAACTTTTTCATAAAATTGTATATATGAATAATATCATAACAACTCATGTTATGATGTTTCCTACATGCACTATTTTTGTCATTCTTGACTTTTCATAATTAATACGTGAAGCTTCAATGTTATATAGCAACTATTTTTCATATTTATATAGAAACTTCTTTATTTTTGTGGAAAAATAAATCATAATATTTCTTGGAAGGATAAACCGTTAAAAATATACTTTATATAATGTAAATTATGATTTATATTATGATTTTCCGTCCTCTGAAACCGCCTGCGCCAGCTTGTCCCCCCCTCCCCCCAACCCTCCAGCAATTCCGTGGTTGATTTTTTGTAACTTAGCGCATATGATTGCGCCTCGTGCGTTTAATAAATATATAAAGTTTTTGATATTCAACCAGGGATTCAAAACGTCTAAATAAGTTACCATAATTAGATATTCTTTATATTTCCCTACTTGATGGTTTAATAAATGTATCAATACATATAGGTATAGTATTCATATAACTAAGAATATTAGAATTACGGGAGAAGCGTAGAGGAATAATTATATTCTAATCTTAGAAAATATTAAATTGCTTGTGAACTATATTTCATTTTTACATCAGTATTTTAATAGTTCTAAAAATATAAAAAATAGCATCACTGACGCTTAATCTAAACGTACCTAACTACAGAAATCACCTTCGGGAAATCACAGAACATATGTGCATAGTTTTGCCATCACAGTTACTATAACTCAACCGCGAATTAAAACGTCTACCTGGAAAATAAAAAGCAACCTAACATATCTTTATAATAAATATCTTGTAATTATTGAATAATAAATCATCTTCATAGATTTAAATAAATAAAAATATTCCATTTACCTTTTATGGCGAGTATAAACTTTTTTTTTTATATTTTCAAATTGTTCTTTGTAAAAACAACAAAAGCACACTTATTTTATAAACCTCATTTATAGTACAATGCACGAAAGTCTACCGTTCTGAACTGCCTGCGAATAATGCAATGCGCAGGTTCGGCGCTTCCCAACACTTCTTTTTTACACGCTTTTTATTAGCTTCACTTGTATGTTTGTTATTTTGTTTGTCTGTCAGTTTGTCTGTCACTCTCCTTTGGACTAAGAGTGAGTGGGGGTAAAGTGAAAAGGCGCTTGACAGAGCAGCAGTCCCTTATTATTGTAAGAATATCTCACTAATTCGAGTACGATTGTTGGCCGAGCGGTCTAAGGCACGCGTCTTCAATGACATCAGCCTTCGGATTCACCGATCGTGGGTTCTACTCCCGTCCACGCCGGAAAATTTTTTTTAATTTTTCTGCAAATTCTAAGATTGTAGCCGTACATCCAACTGTAATTGATTCGGAGAAACTTTACCACTTCTTTGTGACGTTCAGTGGCGGATTTATATTTTTTATGAGTGAAGGCCACTTTATTTCCGCCGCCCCATGTACCTTTCTAAAATAATAATTTTCTAAAATCTGCCGCCCCTAGGACACTGCTACCCCTAGGCCGCGGCCTACGCGGCCTATTGACAAATCCAGGACTGGTGACGTTGCAACTCCAATTTTAAAAATTTGCTTAGAATAAAATTATTTGAATTATTGTAATTAAATTTATATTTTATTTTAAATTCAACATCAAGTGCACACGTCAAGACTGGATTGGTTTTCGAACTTATAACTAAATTTTCTCTTCAAGTCGAAGCTAATTTTACTACTCTCCGCTCTCTATTAGAAATTCATTATACTATCTGCATCAACATTAAATTTTAGAATTTCACACCTCAAATTTTATTACCTTGTTCAAGAAGAATTTTACATTCATGCACCCTCTGTTGGAAATTTATAATGCTATCAACGAGAACTTTAAGAAAAAATCTATAGATAATAAATCGAACTAAAAAGTTAAAAATAAATATAATTTAAAAAAACTAAAAAAACACGCTTTTAAAGAATGTTGAACTAAAAAGTTAAAAATAAATATAGTTTATAAAAACTAAAAAAACATGCTTTTAAAAAATATCGAACTAAAAAGTTAAAAATAATTTTAAAAATAAAATTATGACAATAGTACATAAACAATACTAGTATAATTGAGGGAAAAGCATAGGGCACTTCGTGCCATAATTATCGTATATCAAGCGCCCCACGCTTTTCCATCAATTATACTAGTATTTTTATGTATTATAATTACCCTTTTAGTTCGATATTAATGTTTTGTTTAATCTCCACTGTATTCCTGTCTTACACAATTACTACGCATTCCTGGCTAACGTCATTGCGGCAGGTTTCGCTCGCTGCACTGTAAATATATAACCTACATTAATCAGTTTTTAATTTTACTAGATTTTTTAGCCCCATTACTGATAATTAAAAAATACGTATTGTATTGAACTCATACCTAATAATTATGTACTCTGCCTCTGCAGCTTTTTCAATATCAATAACATTGTTATTGCCAATTGATTGTAATTTAAATCTATTTTAATTATCTGTGATTTTGACATGCTTGTGACAAGTATTCTTACTACTCTATGGTTTTGACTGATCAAAAACGTGTTTGGTTGAGGTTTCATATGTTTTTGTTTTGAAAAATTTACTTGAACTAAAAATTTGATATATTAACAAAATGACTAGATTCGCTAGAGCAAAAGGATCGAAAGCCTCAAATGAGAAAGCACCTGAAGACAGCACACCATGGAGTGAAATGCAGGAACAATTAGAACGTTCAAAACGAGAGCGCGAAGAATCCAAGAAAAGGCAAGAGGTTTGTAGTTCATTACTTTTAAAATATTAAATTATGATTTTGTTTAAACAACAAATAATGTCTATTGAAGTGTATATTTAGTTTTCGGATTATATTGAGTTTTCCATCAAACTGGTAATTTTTTAGTTATTTCCTAACCCAATAAGATCGATATGTATACTTATTTGTATTGAACAAATAACATATGACTAATCAAAAAATAAAATTAAATATGTATAACTTCTAGTACATGCAGACATTATCAGAATTGTATACATATTTCATTTACAACATATCAAAAATATATTCAGAATCAAAACGATATTCATTTTTGGAATTAACAACAAATTACACAAGGGAACACTGATCCTACGGCATGAAATTGATTAGTCAATTTCAAGTAATTTTAGTGTGGTGAATACGAAAATAATATATTTTTTAATTTGATTATACTTTTTGAAATAAAAGCAATCCATTTACCCTGGTTTTTGAATTAAATAAATAGAGAATCTTTTTTAGATGTTTATATTAAAATTATTAGATTGTTTCAGGTGAACAAAGTGCTATGAATGATGCAAAGAATAATGAAATTGATCATTTAAAGCAAAAACATTTGAATGGAAGTGAAGAAAAACATTTTGTATGGGAATCCATGAAGTATTTTTGGTCTGGACAGTCTCTTTATAATTCCAGCAGTAGTCTGCCATCATATGGCAATCTCACTGGCGTTAATATCCTTACTCCATAATTTTTATGTCTTGGTGAAACTGTTCCCTTGTTTTTCATTACAATCACCTGGGTTTTTGTAAAATTTAAAATAAATTAATAAATAAATAAATGATTCAAGTAGGCTTTTTAACGGTAAAAAATTATGAGCAAGGTACCATTGATGCACTTAAATAAAGATAATTAAGTATTTTTAAATTATATTCCAAAAAGACACATTGATTTAAAAAATATATATTTTTTGATATATTATCAATTAATTGTATAATTACACATTCAAATTATATATCCAAGTCGCTATGTATACTTTAGTAAATCAGGCTTGTAAAGTTTTAGTGTAAAATAAAAAATATAGTATGTCAAAATTATTCATTATTTTCAGAATATCAACAAAGTTGAATTGTGTATTTCATCATTACAGTATAAGCTCATAGAAGTCCATAGAAATCCAAGTCCAAATTAGTGAGCCAGAAAGAGTGCGATTTGCTGAAGCTTTGTCCACCATCGAAAGACGAATTCTTATTTAATTGCCTTTCAATTGACAGTCTTTTTTATTTATTGATCTGCTAAATCAAAACATTAAATTAATCGTGATGGCTTATAATTATTTGCTTAGTAATTGTACATATTTAGTTTATAACTATTGTGATTTACATTTAATACTGAACATTGAACTAAGAGAAATGGGATTTGTTATTACAAATAATAACTTTATGGAATTGGAAATGTGATATTGCAATCGTTTATAAACTATTGCAAACATTGTAATATTCATTGAAGTATTTAAATAAGAAGTCACTTGTTGCAGGCAGAGCAGAGACGTATAGAAAACTTTGAAACATTTTTAAAAGAAAGAAAAGTTGAAAAGCAAAAGAATACATGGTTTCAATTTCCTTCCGAAGAAAATGAACCTAAAGAACAAAAAAGTTTAACACTTATTGATGAACAAGGATTAAAATCTGACAAGAAAAATAAAAAAAAGCCAAAATTGCAGTCTGTACATGATGACCACAAAGAAATTAATAAAGTAGAACTTGAGCTCCTGGATGATAAAAAAGGTAATAAAAAAACCAAAAAGAGAAAGAAAAATATGAACAGCAATGTTGAACTAAACACTTCAAACGAATCTCCTACGAATATTGATGAAGAAAATAGAACGACAGTCCCGGAAACTCATTTGAGTTCTAAAAAGGCTAAAAAATCCAAAACCAAGATTGATTTAATTACAACAAAGGCAGACATCGCTCCAATACCAAATACAAATAAAGAACAGATTTTAAAAAAAAAGAAGACAAGAAAATTAGTTGATGGAGAGCCAACCAGAAGGAAACCAGTAAATGATCGTTGCTTTGAACTTATAATAAATGGAAAAAAAGTGGAACTTTTGAGGTATGATGGCTTCCCTGTAATGAAGAAAGATGCGGAACGATTGGAGGAACTTAAAATTAGTATGATAAAAAAGGGTATTCCAAAAAGTGAAGTGCAAAGGACTATGAAATTGGAAAGGAGAAGAGCGGAAAAAGCTCTTGCAAGATTGAAAAAAGAAGTGTGCTATAACTGTAGAAAAGGTGGGCACAACTTATCAGACTGTCCAGACCTCAAGTCAAAGATACCAGGAGCTGATGCTGCAGATGGGGTGTGCTTCAAATGCGGCTCCACTGAACACAGACAGTTTGAGTGTAAAGTTCAGAAGGATCAAGTTTTTCGATTTGCAAGCTGTTTCATTTGTAAAGAACAGGTATTGTGGTTGAATAAATTGTTTATTAACTTATGTAAATTTATTTATTTAGGTACTGTTTCAATACATTAAGATGACTCAAATGATTTTCGTATTGAAATCTTTTAGGGTCACATTGCTAGACAGTGTCCAGATAATCCCAAAGGTCTGTATCCAAATGGAGGAGCATGCAAATTATGTGGTGATGTTACTCATCTAAGGAAAGACTGCCCAACGGTAAGTCTTGATGCTAAAAAATTCTTTGACTTATATTCTGTAATTACTATCAATTTATATCTCAATTTAGATTCTTATAACTTAATATTAATATACTAAACTATGTACATAGTAAAAAGACATTGTCATGAAATAAGCTTTAATCACAGTATATAAATATGATGGAAATTGTAGGGGGTAAGAATGAAATATAAAACTATATATTAGGACTTGGAATTAATTCGTAGCGTTTAATAACAGATGGCATAGGTAGGTAGTAATTGGTATCAAGAGAGGCCACATGGAGAATTTTTTAAAATAATTAGAACAAATAAATAGAATAAAAAAAATTAAAAAAAAACAAACAAATGCCAGATGAAAAATAAACTGCAAGGATCAGATGTTTTATTATGTTAAATAAGACATACATTACATATTACGAAAACACAAATGATTAGTGGTCAAATATCTGCAATAACTATTCATATTAATTTCATTAAACGAGAATGGCAAAATCGTAAAAATATCTAAAATGGCCAATATTTTGAAAATTGTAACGTATTGCCTAATTTTCAATGCCTAATATTAAGTTCATTGAGTCCACATAACCTCGTCTATTACCTATTTAAAACTTTCTATCGGTGCCCTCTCACTTTGTATATTGTCTACTTTAGAAATGACTGTATGTAATACTAATATGTATATTTTTCAGACACAAAATAAAAGAGAAGAATCCAACATAAGGTTGGAAACTTTGGAAAGTAGTGAGAATTTAGAAGACATAGAAGAGAAAAAAGAATATACAAAGTTGGAGCCAGTACAAGTTAAAAAAGCTAAAAAAATTAAGTTCTAAATTATGTACAAAAAGTTAAAAACTATTGTATATTATATTTTTTTTAATTTCTTGTAAATATAATAAATAAAGAAATTTGTTATTGTTTATTGACAGAATAATGATCCTTAGAATTTTCTTTCTAATTAGATCAATGGAATGAACAGTTTACCACATATCATATTCCTATATGTTTTTTTTTTATAACAATATATATTTTTTTAACAAGTGTTGGATTACTCCAAAAAAATATTAAATGGTAAAATGTAAGCATGCGAAAAACAATGTATAACTTGAAGTTTACATATTGGCTGCTTATATCTTTTTATTGTTAAAGTAAAAATTACAACAGAAATTTAACCCGTAGATCACTATGATTTCATATTGTTCTTTACTTCCTAAATTGTATTTAATGATTTTGAAAATCTGGAATTGACTACCATCTTGAAGTAATATAAAACAAAAATAGTGTTTTTTTTTAGTTAATAATAATTTGTTACAATAAAAAATATATATTGAAAAAAAATGATGTCATACTATTATAAGAATCTATGTAAATGCAAACGATTGTTTCGAGGTTGTTGCTGACGCGACTTCATTTGCTAAACTTAGGATTATTCTTATCTCTTTTTAACCAGGAATTTCTGAGTACTTTTCATTCATCAAGCCTTAATTAGTTTTTGGTATTGCATAAAGGAGTAATTCTGGACGTTTTATTCAAGAACCAAATTTATTACATTGGAGCGTCCGAGTGGGGTAGGATGACGGGGCCGCGCATGTCAGCCATGCCTGAACGATCTTCATCCCCGCATCTGTGGCTGTACCAGTCACATCAAATTAACTCTGAAATGAAATGCAGATATCGTAGGCACTTTGAATTCGTATATGCTACTATAGTTTACCTTAGTAAATGTCGTAAAGCTCACAGTATGATTAAATGTCAAAATATTTTTATAAATACCGTATAAAATTAACTATAGTACTATAGTTCACAAGATCTGACCTAAAAAATCTGACTTTCCCCCCTAGGCCAGAAGCTGAGTGCGTCTATGAATGTTACCCCCTTCCTCACAAACGGGAAGAATATTCAAAGTCCCTTCTTGCTGCATGCTTAGGTCATGAAAGAAACTTTTTGGTTTTTTTTGTTTGTTTTTGATTTCAATATTTCCGAGGACAGATGAATATGAATGTACTACCTCCGATACTGCGTTGATGAGTTACTTAATCGGTAGTCTATTATGAGAGTAAATTATATATATATATATATATATATATATATATATATATATATATATAGTGCATTCTTTTAATAGGCCAGTACTCTATGGATTTAGTAGCTGTGATAGAACGTTTGAATACTTTTCAATTGTATTTATTTATTACCTAATCTCTATGTGCACGACAATAGCGCCGCTAGTATCCGCAACTTTTTGGAACTTCAATATTTGTACCTACGTTCATTCTTAAATAAATATCAAATTATTTACTATTAATAAACAATTCGGGTTCTACATCACGATTAGTAAACGGTGATAGTATTTTTTCGTATCGTTGCAGTTTTCGTAATGAAAATAATATGTACCTGCTGTTTCTGCTTTCGCTATAACCACAACAATTTAATCATTTGCATTTTGATGTACAATCATTTTTATTTCATAGCACAAGTATTACGTACATTTCTGACAATTAAGTGATGTATTCACCCAGATTGCATAGATAATTGGCGGTTTTATTTCTTCCATCAGTTACATCGTCTTGAAAGAAATAAACTCCTCCCGAATAATAACGACGTCAACTTTCGCTTTGAACTCTTTTTATAGTATTTTTGAGGGACAGACGAGCATGCGAGTCGCCAGAGATCAGTTGATCAACGCTACCCATGGACACTCGTGACGTCAAACGAAACGCCAGTGCGTTGTCGGCTTCTTGGGTAGGAATAGCATGTCTGGTGGAAAAGGGAATGGGGCGATGGAGGGTGAGAGCGGTGATGGAAAGGGTAGTGAGCATCAGAGCTCCCACTCTCTGGACGAAATATAACAGGGGAAGCTGCTACTTTACGTCTGTATTCTGTGAGAGTGCGTTATCTCGACGGCCGAGCCAGTCCATTTTCGTTCCGAGTCAAATTGGCCACACCATTGTTCTAATACTATTAACCACCTTGGAGTCGGAGTAATAAAAATACCATTTATTATTACTGAAACAGTGGTAATAAATGACAATTATGGATATAATATTTTGCCATAAAGTAAACGTAAAACTTAAGCATTATGACTTGTTTAATAAAAGATAGGGTGCTGAAAATAATTAACTCGTCATAGATATATGGCATAGGCTAAAGTTTTTTTTAAATCCATCTAGGTATTCTCGGGGCTGTGGTTGTATAAAGATTGAACCGTCACTGTGCATCCAATGTCCCCTATAATATCTATGTCTTTCTAAATATGTTTCGGACAATGCAACATTTATTTAGCAATTTATTTGCACATTATTTCTCCATATGTGCCTCACTCCGATAATATAGATATATTAAATGACGGTATCAAAATCGGATTTGAACATTTCACAAGAAATGTAACTATAATTTTTTCCACAGCGAGCGTTGCGGTCGATTGTATTTTACCACGATATACTTCGCACGCAGCGAATAAGAAAAACACACATTACAGTCATGATTAATAGATAACTATTAATGAAGATCAATAAGTCAATCTTCATATTATAAAAAAAAATGTTTTACTGTACTATTATTTGCTAAAGGCACTGTTTTTATTGAATTTGTGATTCTAAATTTTATTATCCTGCCATAGACTACGAACTAATATGGCTAATGTAGCTATTTTCTGCCTTTGTCGATGATAGTAGCGTCAATCAAAGAAAATATAATTAGCGTCAACGTTATTATTGTATTGATAGTGTAAACTCAAATGGTTGTGAACATCCGGTAGCCACGGGGTAAGAAAATTAGTTCTTTTGAAGGGGTTAAATTAATAAATACATTATTCTTTAAAAGATATATTTAGGGTGTTATTCCTAAATTATGAATTTATGTTCTTGATATATTTGAACTCACAATTGCTGTAAATGACATGCGCTGTCAGTGTAGTCAAAACCCATAATACATGAAAATTTTTAGATGTATTTTCCAATAGCATTTATCTATGTTTTCCTATCGAAACTATAACTTATTTATTCTAATTTTAATGATTTTTGTAAGGTACTAAAGTATATGCTATATAAGTTACTCGACTTATCTCTACTAATTTATTAAAGCCTAAAGAAAAATTAATTATACTTCTCCAGTCTGTGTATCCTTCATGGGTTGACATTAATAGGTCTATATGAGCTTTCTCATCTTATAACCGGCGGTTGGATAACAATTATTCTTAACCCCACTAAAGCGATGTACTTTAAAACGCACGAAACTTTGCCGCTCTGAATTGGCTGCGAATACGCGAATGATATACTGCGCAGGTATTCCGCTCCCCGACTCTTCCTTTTTCTCTGCCGTGTTCCTATTTTACGCCATTGCGACGCTTTCGTGACGAACTTCACAGCGACAAAGTTTCGTGCGTTGTACTATAACATCAATTCATCATTTACCGAAAAAACCGCTTGGTGTGGTTGGTACCACATGTGGTTGAGGCACTAGTTTACAAGATAATTCTAACCTGTTATGTAGTGGCTGTATTAGTAGTAACCGAAATCATCTCGAAGGAAAAGCCAAAAGCTGTACACGGGGGTATTGATTCAAATATGCGTAATATCAAGCGATCTTCGATAAACCACGTGTCCTTTGTACAACAGTGTGTAGAAATGAATCTAAATAACTTAGTAATTTTCGCTGATATTAAATTTTTGATTACAAAAAATCGCAAAGCCATTACTTTTGGACTTAACGGTAAAGAAGAAATTGAGTCAAGGGAAGACGGTATTATAGGAGGTCAAAATGGAGCCACGTGGCTATAAACACTTCCCTAATAAGATCAGCCACTGACTTGCTTCAGCGTTATTGCCCAATCCAAGGTTACGGCGAAAGCCGAGCGTAGAAGAGAGTTTCATTCGCAAAGAACATATTTATTTTATATAATATCAAAATTAATGTATAAACATGACATGACGAAAAAAAGACGCGACCATAGTTTAAAACTGAAGGATCAAAACTGTCAAGAGGTGCTGAATAGCTCAATCACATAAGGTTCTTCTACGTTCATCGCTGTATTAAATTTACTATCATATTATACAGACGGGAGATCGGTGTCTTACATAGTGGGTTACATAAGATAATTATTTATATACAGTGTTTATTATTTACTTTCACAATATCCCACGTGTATTTTCAGTCAAAAGTTACGTTAAAAGATGTAATTTTTCAACAAAATGTACGCAAATAATTCTGGGGTATGAGGATTTTGAGAAACGAAATATGTATGTATATGCATACATATTTCGTAAATGTACATATACGCTGATATGTACATATTTATATGTATATAAATACATATGTATATACCATACTTCAGAATTAGCTGGCGCGGCAGACGTTGTTCTGCCCTTTCTTGTGGGTGGCTTGCCCTTATAGTTAACGTGTGCGGCTCCGTTAGCATGAGCATAAAATAAGTTTTTCATCTTTTGTATCGATCGATGTTAATATCAAGCCCGGTCTTGCTTCAGGTTCCTATCCCAGTCACACTTTTGATTCTGATTCCGATCCTAGACTCGTTTTCAACCTCAGCCCCATTCTCAATTGAATAGTTTTATGTTAAGGGGGCGTCATTACGTTTGACCAACTTTTGAGATAATGGAAAAAAAAATTATTACAAAAAAAAACTGGTCAAATTTTGGTTTTCCATTTTTTTATTAATAACACACTTAAAATGAAAACTCAGTGAATAACTTTTATTTTTATAAACTAAGCTGGACTGAAATTATTTCAGTTCTTTCAATTCTGATTCGACAGTTCATATTTGAATGAAGCCGGGAAGAAACAATTCCTTCATCTTTTGTATTTCAATTCCGATACCGCTACCAATATAAGTAATGATTACAAATTTAATGTGTCGCGAATTGGTAAAGGAGATCTAGGGAAAATTGTGTTTTTGTGTATTTTTGGACGATAAATCTGAATAAAAATTATAAAAAAAAGAACAATTGGCAACTAGGCCACCTATAAAAATATAAACTATCCTATTTTTCAAGTTGAATCAAATTACATATAGTGTGCACCGTTTCAATGAATTTCCAAGTTTAGCGTAAACGTACATTGTGACATGAGATATTTAGCCATTACCCGTCCACTTCACTGAGCGTAAACAAAATACAACAATAATTGTTTTTTTTTATGATTAAGATATGCCCGTGGTTTCATTCGCGCGTACATGAAATGAATTGCTTCCTTTCTAATATTAGCCGTTCTTCGCCGTCAATTCTGCTCTCGATCACGGTCCTGTTATCAATATCAATTCTGGATCCATTATCAGATCCTATCCCGGTCTCGCTATACCATCTTGTTGCCAATTTTGGTCCTTCTTGGTCATGAATATTAGTAGTAACGCACTACCATTTTTACTGGTATTTATATATATTTTTACATAAAAGGTAATCTTGTTATGTAATACAATATAATTTTCTTATATTAATATTATATCCTACCTGAAAAAATAATCCACCTCTATGCCAAATTTGATTAAGATCCGTCCAGCCGTCAGCGTATAACAAACATCCATTCGATCATATTATTACAATAAACGATATAGCTTATATAAATTTAGCCATACTCGTTTACTATAGAAAATTATACGAGAAAATGAATTTACTTCATATATTTTTTGTGAATCTTTTATTTTATTATTATTTTTAATTAGTTATTCTGCTGCTATTCGGGGCGGAAATAAATCGAATAAACCAAAAATCATAAAAATCTGTGCAGCCGTTCTTGATATATATATATATATATATATATATATATATATATATATATATATATATATATATATATATATATATACACGTTTTTACATACATACACACGTATCGAAAATTATAGTCGAAAACAAAATTTTGTCTTCGATTGCGAAAGATCATAATAGCCATCGATACTTCTAAAATGTTTCAAACAAAAAGACGATATGTTGCGTTAAAACGAATTTTGCCCACAATACAATACCTTAGCACTATTTTACTGGATGACTGAACCGCGACTAATGGCCGGTGTTCAGAGATTATGTGCGTCATGATTCCGATTTTACTCCCGATGTCGATTTCAGTTTAAATTTCAATACAATTTCAATGAACTATCTCATTTTTTTAGGATTTATTTTTCACATAGGAACCTTAAAAATTATCACGATAAAAAAAATACTCTTAATGAAGTCCAGTAAGCTCCTCTACCATGCAATGAAAGTCGCATCGTGATCTGTTCAGCCGTTCCGAAGTTACAACAAGCAGACAGACATATACAAAGGCATATTTTCTTTCATACAAACCTTGTCCTGAAAATAACGAATACAACAATAAAAAAATATTATTCAATTCGTTGCAGACGTTCTGTAATGATAAGCGTACACACATTTTGGCGATTTATTTGCTGTGAGTCATTGACCGTTATTCATATTATACGACTTTTTATTTTATTTTTTCTACCACAGGCTACAAGCACCTGGATTCTTCATCCAGCTATCGAATATTATCCGCCATCCGAGTTTTATCCGCCAACAGAAAACAACTCGGTCATTGCATTGAGGCGCGCAATAAAAAGAAATTGTTTTACCAAAAATCAAAAATAAACCTTTAATATGGGCAAAGGAGATAACGATCCTTTCCTATGCGGTCCGCTGAAGAAGAACAAAGGAGATGCAGCCAAATCAAAAGGTCCGCCGGTGAGTTACCAAGTACTTTCCTATTTTTACACCCTTTCGCTTCCCCATCAATATCCACTCGTTTCACGTTGTCTCATTGGAACTATTCAATGTATCAATTCATACATATGCAGTACAACTCACGAAATCCTGCTACTGTGAAGTTAGTCACGAAAGCGTTGCAATGGCGTAAAATAGGAAAGCAGGGGGAAAGAAGAAAGGGTCGGGGAGCGGTGAACCTGCGCATTGCATCACCCGCAGGCAATTCAGAATGTTATAGTTTCATGAGTTATACTGTACTTATTGCTTTAAATATTTTCATGTTACAACGCGAACGCAATGATAACGTTAAAAGACGTTTTGATAAAGGTTTGTGCGCAAAAAATTTAAAAAGTGCTATTTGAAACTTAAACAGTTGAATGGAGCAATAACAAACTGGGATTTATATATATATATATATATATATATATATATATATATATATATATATATATATATGCTGTAAATCCCAAATATATATATATATATATAGATAAATTATGATTATCATTCGTCATACATGTTAGATTATAGGTTATAAGCAAAAATAATAACTCTTTTGCTCTATTTTATGAAGTTCATTTAAATCAGTGAGAATAAATTGGAAAGTAAATAAACAACTTTATGAAATAATTCGTAAAACGTTTGTAACGATTCTTAAATCACATATAAATATCGCTTAGACGTAATACAAACAGCGATCGAAACATTTTTATAGCGTCATAGTAATTGAGATCTCTATTTAAGTAAGTTTTTTACAGATTGTAATAAGTATTTAATTTTTTAGAAATATATCTTGTATAACGTATAAAACTGTAAACGGTATTTTTGGGGTCTGACTGCAGGCTATTGTAATAACTTTTTTGCTATTAAACAAAAAAATTGAATGACATGATTTAACATATAAAGCGGATTGTATTTAGAACAGTTTTGTTAGGCAATAGCGAAAAGAAAATTGTATATATGTATAAGTTATAAAGATAATAAAATAACGCCTCATTGAATTAGACGAATTTCTATTAAGAAGTTACTAAAGGCAATGGTCTCCGTACTGGCCAAATACGTGTTGAGATCCAAATAGATGTCAAATTTCAATCAATATTGATTGAAATTTTCTATCTGCCCATTAGTTAAAAAAATATTAACAATATTATTAGGTTTCTCACATCGCTTCGAAGACGGCACACGATAGACAGACACTGACTTTCTTTAAAGAAACAGGATTTTGCAAACAAATTAGGCTATTGAAAGTACCTAATAGGTATACAAATGATGATAGATATACAGACAGAAAAATATTCGTTCAATACTTTTCGAAAATTGTTATATCTAGCGACATGACATAATTCTAATGAGCCAGTAATTCTAAAAAAAAAACGTTATTTGCAATGTACAATGTACTATTACATAATAATACTACCTTTATTCTTGGGCGTACCTACGATAATAAATGTATGGGCCGTACCGAGAGGGTAGCGAATAGAAGAAAGTATAATAAGTAGTATACAAACACAAGCTTTAACTCGCGGCTCCGCCCGAGTGGACGTATAATTAATTCCTCATTTGCTGTACCGAGTAACTCTACTATCATCAACACAAATCCGATCCCGTTTTCGGTGTGAATTCCAATTTTACAGGTTCTCCCAATTCAGTTTTGTTCTCTATTTCAATCTAGACTCCCTCACTTTTTCAATCGCACTCTCAATTCCGATATTGATCACGCTTTCGATATCCATTCTGATTTTTGAAAATTATCGCACTAGTGGAAGTTGTAAGATATTATACGTATAATCCAGGAAATATTGTATCTGTGTGTTCAATTTCATCTACATCCGTCCAGGCGTTTATGCGTAATTGAGTTAGGGTACATACCCATACTACGTGACCCATATTATAGTATATGCCAAGAAAACCATAGTTTTCATGTAGTAATTTACAAATATGATTTTAAATATTTTTTTTTTGCTAACAGAAAGTTAATATAATCAAGGAGAAAAAACTTATGTAAAAACATATTGTAACAGGTACTTACGCTTTACTATAAATAGAATAATATATTAGCGCACCACTTCTGAATGAGTACAAAAACTATCTAGTTTTAAATCAGCTGGCGTCCCGGTATATTTGCCTTAGTGTTGCCATTTGTAAATTTAAAAAAGTGCTTGCGCGTCATAATTTAAATATATCTCCAAAAAGCACGAGAATTCTCTGACTACGTGATGAAGCCTTAAGCCCCTTCCTGTGACCAAGCGTGGTATTTTGATGACCCCCACCATTATTATTAATCATCTGGTTACAATCGGATTATTAACTTTTACTTTCGCTTTCTCTCTCTCTCTCCCTCAATGCTTATAGCTCATTCTAACACCGTTTCTTCTCTAAACAAAGCGAAGGATAAGCATAGTCGACAAAATAAAATTAATAGTCTTTAAGCGTTCTAGTAATAAGGAATATTATTAATTACAATTCATTTTTCATATATTGAGAAAAAAAATTATAGCGCGTTGTGCGCTCGAGTGTAGCAAAAGTGTTGCAAATGGCGATTATATTAGAGACAGATTGTAGTCGGTCTTGGGCACTATCGAGGTTCGTTTTCAAAGGCGTAGGACAGAAAATAGGGCGTGCAAGCTTGCAACGTTTTAATATTAGCAATACAGTCGCTGCTGTGACTACACTAGTAGTACAATCAATGAAACGATTGATTTCTTATTATGAAATCAGCATAGGTTCGGTAACGGACCGTTTAAAAGACTACTTATCAATTTAAAGATACGTAGAAGTTATTACTCCTCGACATTCACAAAGATTCGACGCTTTCTTTCAATTGTTCCACTGACTGCGCCGCTATTTTGCCCGTGATCCCTTCGGGGCTGTGAGGATCCTCCCTGGACAAGATCCTGGCGGCATCGGCTAGGCATTGCATGGGCTCTTGCAGTCTCTCCTTCAGTCTCTCCTGGGTCATCAAACCGGCGCTATACTCGTTGCGCGCCATGAACATCAGCGGTGCGTGAAGTTCGTACAGCATCATAGCTGCGAAATCAACAACGAATTCGAATTAAATTCGACTAAATCTACAATAGCGATTGCTTGACCTTAGAATACCTACAGGCGTATCAAATAAAAAAATCCCTAACGTTCATTAAGTTGTCTTCCAGTTTTACAGTTTTATTCCGGTTTAATAATAGAAATAAACCTTGCGTGCAAACAAACCAACCATTGCATTAACAGCTTCCATTAAAGCTTACGGCCCCAACTGAATTTAAAGCTCTTTTGTAACATCTTATGACATCAATGACTGCATGTAATATATATAATATATGTAACAATAGGTCATCGGTGTCAACTAGATATACATTTTGGTATTTTAAAATGAATTGTGATCGCAAATGGAATACTCTATCATCATAAACTGTATAAGCCATAAATTTATAACGAATTTTCTTCTTAGATGTGTGTAACGACTAACAGTAACACACAGTGCGCACCACACACACACACACACACACACACACACACACACACACACACACACACACACACACACACACACACACATAAATGGACTTTATAATATATTTATTTAATACAAAAATTAATCACATATCTCCGCTGAAATATAGTTAATTTATTGTAAAACACGCAGAAATTATATTTTAGCTAACAATGTAGATATAAATCCGTTCTCATATTTAAATATTGCTGGACCGACATAATAAATTTAACATTTTTACATACAGCCGTTTTATACAGATGCTAAACTTACTAGCACTGATAATTCCGGGCCTTGTTACATTACACAATACAATAAGTTATTACATTTTTAACCTTGTTAACGAAATTTTTAAGGGTCTCTGGACACGCAGATAGTGCCTCATTCCGTTACAGGCGACTATAATTTGATATTCGAGCATAGTGTTGAATTCTACTGCACAACCCACGCCGTATTTGTAATGTTATATTAACTACTGTTTTCATGCCATTTACAATTAGTATATTGGAATAAATATCCATCAAGCTTTGTTAAGAAAAATTTATAAATTGCTTATAAAATATGTATGTATCTGTTTATCGAAATTGAAATTCGACAATTTGTTATAAAGCATGAAACCTCTCATTCTGCTTTCTCCGGGAGCGATCACGTCGAACACTTTGAGCAACGCACGACAGAATTCCGCCTTCCGCTCCAACATAATATCCGGCAACTCATCGATCGAGTAGCCATCGACGCGGCCATAAAGCTGCGCGAGCGCAAGTTTCATCGACAGCAGCAGAGAATGGCGTGGATGGAAAACAGATTTGTACTGAAACAGAGAAAAAAAATCTATAATATTACGCGTAACCAAAAGCAGAGAATTCTTGTTTTCTAGCAATAGAACAGTTGTAAATAATTATCAAGTCAACGTCTCTATGACCGACGCATAGCGCCAACTACGATCCTCGTTAATGAAATGCCCATCCACAACTAAATACTGCGTAAGCGTTTTGTAATAGTGCATTCTTTACTTGATTTGCGATCTCCTAATTATAGTTGGATATCATTTTATTACGTAACTCTCATTTATGTACATAAAACAATTAAAATTATTGATTTCCGAGTTATGTAACAAATCGTTCTCATTTATTTATCCATCTGGCAATTAATGCAAGCGTCCTAAAATACATATAATTATTCAATTGTTTTATTTATTTCTTTATTCTCATTTTATACTTACACATAAAACTCCTGTAGATATCTTTCTAAACTACAATTCCACATCTTTGTAATATATTGCCGGATATATCGACTAAGTAAATCTATACAGGCATTCTTGAAATGTTTTTTTGGAAGTTGTAGAAGTTTTTCATTGCAATTAGTATTCATTTATAACAAATTCAGCAGTTAAGTCGAATTTTTTCAAATATCCGTAGAAACTTATCGTACACAAAGAAAAACCGTATTAAACATGTTTCAACCATGAACACTACAATTATCATCTTTTATAATGTCTTAATATTACGGGGGACCCACACGACCGCTATAGCTAAAACCCGACCCTGAATGTTATTTCTCTTAATTCTCAAATACAATTACTCGCCGTTTTCCCGTCGGATCAACAAACACCACCCCTGGCTCAACAATATTTAACATAATTTTCTATCCAAAGGGAGAGTATTTTAATACAATCTAACAGAAATATTTAGCACTGGTCGAATCTCTATATTGATGGAGGTGAACATATATAAATAGAGGCTGGTTTTCGATAAAATCACGCGAAATTTGAAACAGAACGTATTTTGGCACCGGAAACAGTATGATAAATATGTCCATGTGGGCGGCTGCAAGTTTATACGTTTGTATTCTTATGTACTTTCTACTAGGTTAATACGACTATTATTACTAGGATACCTATACTAAGCTACAGACAAGCCTTCAAGAGGAAGGTATTAGATTCGTGACAGCCTATTTTAGGGGTTGGGTTAGATTAGGTTAGGCTAGATTTAGACCAAAATATTGCAAACGAAATCGATCACAGATTACCCAAAACCACTACAGATTAGATTTTGCTCTGTCAATTTAATTTCAAATTTAATTGTGGAATCGATTACTTACTTAACAAGAAACGTGCGAAATTTGTAATTACGATAAATTATAGTCTTAGTTTATTTACTGTTTCCACTGTAGAGACACGTACACCGCACGCACCATCGTTAGCAAATCAATTTGCGATACGTAATATGAAATCGAAATTGATAGGAATCATTTCAAAGTTATTGCCAAGTTAGCAAACGCTTTAGATAGTAAAGATGCGTAGCGAGTGATGTAATTTGATTTACGTTAAAAACACATTGGTTAATTCGCTCATGGTCAGGAGCGAACCCTAGTTCAAAGACGACGCACATGACTGTTTCAAACTCAGTCAGGCTTTTAATTTAATCAAATTAAACCGTTTGCGCCTCGCGTCACGAACAATATTACGCCCTACATTTCAGACTTTGTTATCGTATTAGTAAAAATAATTAATAATAATTAGTAAATAAGATACTGACCCATAACAAGAAACAATTATAATGTGTCGCTTTGTCGTCTTTGCGTGGATAGTTCCTAATAATTAGTTATTCCAAAAAATGTCATCCTTACTTATTACTTACTTAAATAATACTTACAATTTTTATTTCGAATGATACATCAAATATGTGTATAATATAGAGCTGTATTTAACGTTTTATGTGTATGAAAAAAAAATTATAGTACATTTCTTCCAAAATGTCGTATTTTGTATTATTAAGATAGGTCGACGATTTGAAATTAGGTGGATACGCAACTAATAAATAATGGCACTATCAGAAACCCACAAAAAATTATTCCGACAGCCCCCGGATTATTAGCCAAAGAGTGGGCGTCAATTAACTGTCCATTTTATCTTCGTTATTATGACATTTGTGTTTTGGTTTTTATTCTAAATATCTTGGGAACGAGGCTATTCAATCGTTTTATTTCACCCTCTTAAGAGCAGCTTCCCTTTGTTCTACCGCGGCGGGGCCGGGCTCCAATAAATCGAGTTGGTCGATCTCCGCCTGCACCACGGATAACATTTTACGCACGGCCGTGCCCGACGTCGTAAACGCACACTCAGTACTAGAACATTTCCAGGCAGCTTGTGAATCTAGACAGAAAAAAAGAATTAACTAGCGTGTGTTAGGTAGAGA
Organism: Eumeta japonica; assembly: GCA_005406025.1. Lineage (NCBI taxonomy): Eukaryota > Metazoa > Arthropoda > Insecta > Lepidoptera > Psychidae > Eumeta > Eumeta japonica. The sequence continues at coordinate 307,532 of BGZK01000689.1, forward strand.
CACATACACAGAGAGAGAGAGAGAGAGAGATAGAGAGATTGAGTTACTGAAAATTTGATGGAGGGGTATAGTGCTTTTTCGTTTCGTGACGATTTCTATCAACTCACACTTCCTTCAGCTCGCATTAAGAAAAAAAATAAATGAAAATACGAATAAAGACGAAAAAGTTAACATTACCGTTTCTTTCCACCTTCTAAATTTTTCGTAATATTTTATCATAAGGAAAAATATCTTATTTTCTTCATTACATACATATAATATTGAAATACTTTTCAATTTTTCATTCTAAATTTCATTCAATTTCAATTTTCAAATTCTACACGAATATGCGTGTTATTGAGGCATCCGGCCTTCGTGCTTAGTTTCGTAAATGAGGGTTTAAAATATTAATTTAAAACGCCTATATATATATATAGGCGTTTTAAATTAATATTTTGTAGAGGTGAATTTTCGATGTATAGTTTTTATGTGTTCCTAAATCATATAATAATATAGTAATGCTGAGAAACCAGAAAAAAAGAATTTAATCTCTGAAAACTCTTGAATGGTAGATTTTGATATGAAATTACAATATTTAGATTGTTCACGATTTAGGCCTGTTGGGAAGGATCCAGAGATAATGCACTTTGTATAATATTTTAAAAATGGCGTGTAAAAACTGCATAATAAAAAGCAAAAACCGGTCGTAGGGCTCTATCTCTCATACACCATTGAGAAAGTTTTAAGGTCACAGCTCCTAAATTAACATGTCCAAAACGTTTATGAATATTTATATAGTTTTTCATAGAAATTATACATAATGCCAAATTTAGTACCTAATGGATAATTTTTATTAAGTTGTATCAGTGTACCAACTGGTAAAAACTAGAAAAACATTCGGGTAAAAATTGTGGATCATAAAATTTCGTGTAAAAATGTTCCTTGAAATTTTTCTCTTTGTTTAATCATAAACAACTTTCTGAAGATATAATTCGAATTTTTGTTGATTTTGATTGAATTTAAGCTATGTATAAAAATTAGTATAATACAGGGTACTGTAAAACTTTTCTACGAACACTGAAATTGCGGTTAAGCCAAAGTATATAGATATACTGCTACAATTTTTTTTCTATCACTATATAATTTGTAAGTAAAAAAATGAGATATTAAGGTCGACAAATGCCACTGAAAACGAAATAATATAATTTAATAATTCTTCTATGGGAATGTCCGCTTTGATGTTCTTGCAGAGAAAATGGAGAACAAAAATAATGAAATCTGAGAGGTCATAAAAATAATGATGGCTCGATATTCTATACGAGAATTAAAATAAAAGAACTATGATTGGTCCCACACCAGACACACATTCATCGTTGTTCATCGGGATGGTATTGATTGGAGCTGGTGCAATAAAATATTTTAAGAAAGATGAAAACAAAATTAGCATGGAAAAATGCAAAAACCGTGAAGGCTATAGAAGGAGACAAAATTGCCAAATACAACGTGTTTTTGTGACGAAAGATGGTAGTATAATATTAAGTCTATTATTGTACCAACTACCAACTGATTTCCCTCGTTAGCAAGGGATAAGTCGACGAAGAAAACATATAGAGTGAATGTATGGTATGAAAAGATCAACAATAAATTGCCCATAAACACTTATACAAACAAAGTTAATTGTGACATTGAAGGATGACAAAATTTCAAGTACTCGATATTCAGAATAAGCGATTAATCAATATCGTTGAAACAAAATATAACAAAATCGTACCACCCGAAAATCAGTTGTCTTTACCTACTCTCGTCAGAAATAAGATTGAACATTTAGTGTTATCGTTTTTGGATGTTGTCGACTATAAATTTGCTATTATACACAATATAAATTATTGTTCTTTGGTTGTTATTCGATGAGCACCTTATTAGAACCTCACCCAAGGGATCGGTCGACATAACGGTGCCGTCGTCGCATTTGCTGCATTTCAACGTGCTCATGTGCGTGCCCAGCTCCGTGGGGTCGGCGCAACGCGAGCAGTCGCAGCTGAAGAACTTGGACTCCAGAAGGTGCTCCCGTCGGAACAGCGTCGGCGACAGCGAGTGAGTGTAGGACAAGTGGAGAACGTCCCCGGCTTTGATCGGAATCGCCGCTCTCACTTGCACCCTATTGGACAGAATGAGTTGAATTTGGCAAATATCTTATTTTTGTAACATCGTAATTGTCCCCTATTTGATTCTCTGTAAAATAATATTTTGTAACGAGTCAAGTTTACGATAGAAATTATGCTCTCGAACTTAGTGTTCAAAATTTGAAATAACAGATCCTTTTAATATTTCATAAAACATTATTTGCCCTTAATGTCTGGGAATTTAGGGATGAAAATATTAATCATCGCTTTCACGTCATAATAAATTTCCCATCTGTAAACACATATACGAGGGGGGTTCAATAAAAAGTGACAATGAGTCTGTTACCGGTAACTTTTATTAAATGTTATTTTATTTTTCTATGTCATACCTTTTATTGCATTTGGCATATCTTTTTTCTAAACTTAAAATTCATTTCTTAAAAACTCTTCATCCTGAGCACCCAAAAATTCCTGTACTGAAGCGACTACTGCTTTATTATCTTCGAATCTCTGTCCTTTCTGACACTCTTTCAACATTGGAAATAGGTAGGAATCACTAGGCTTGGCGACTCGGGTTAGACAAGGTCTGATAAATATGGAAGGTGTTCAAGTATTTCATAGCCAGTATCTCGAATTGCAGACATAGTAACGGCGGAGCTGTGAGCCGAGGCATCATCGTAATGGAATAAAACAGTTTCAACAAGTTTTGTTTCTGGGTCGTACTGGTGAAATTAAGTTTCATCTATAATTGTTAATTGAGTCAAGAAACTATCGGGACCTTCTCGTAACGGTTCCAAAGAAGTTCGGGAAATGTTCAGCCTAGTTTGTTTCTGTGCATCACTAAACATTTTGGGTACCCAGCGTGCGAATGCTTTTTTCATCCCCAAACGGTCGTGTGAAATGCTATGCATACTATCAGTCGAAAATCTTCATTTTTAGAGTTCTGTGCCTCAAAAGGAAAAACGGAACCCTTGTAGAATCACTTAATTGTTCGTCCGTCCGTCTGTCTGTTTGTCAAAACCCTTTATCTCGGTAACGCGTAGAGGTATCCAGTTGAAATTAAAACCATATACTCAAGTCTACAGTCCCTTGAAGTTGCGAAAATATCAAAGTTTTAAGCTTACGTGAAAAAAAGATACGGCAGTTCATGCCGCAAAAAACGTATATTTTGACACTCTCAAGGGAATCAAAATTTATAGGGTATTCTCCGTTGATCTAGAACTATGAAATTTGGCAAGTAATACCGTCTTATACTACAAGTATAGGAAAAAAATCTGAAAATCATACATTTGTAGTTAAATCATAAAAAATATAGTCTTAGAAATGCACTACGGATGAAAAGTGTAACAACGTATTTTTCATCTGTAGTGCATTTTTTGTAGTAATGGCTTCGAAACCCATAATGAGCTTGGTCCGACATGCTCTTGGCCACTTTTTCGGTTATAAAATTTATCTTAACACGATGATTGCTAAAACAATTTTTTCTACTTTTTTATCATTTTTTCCATCACTACCGTTGTTGGGCGATCCAAGCGAGGGTCATCTTCGGTGGATGTTCTACCACGTTTAAATTCGACACACCAACGGACAACTGTTGAATTCAGTGAAGTATTTGCTTCTAAAGTATCCTGTAAGTCTTGCTTAACTCGTGACGTAGTGAAAATCTTCAAGCTCATGCAGATATTTAATAACCGTGCGAAATTCAATTTTATCCACTTTCAATATGCTACGACGGACTGCAATCAAGGTACTTCCATTCTTAGAAAACCAAAAATATTCAGATTATTTCCTTTTTTAAATTCCAATCAATATTCCAGCTTTATCAGCCAGTATTTACTTTTTTGATTCCAAAGAATTTGTACCTTATTCTCGCTGTATAGCGAACGCCCCTCGTATGCCTCTATTAAACGACATTACCACATGTCATAAATAGATTGGACTAGATTTGGATCATTTTTCGGAAAATTCCAATACCGAAGTAATCACTAGTTTTAAAATTGATTACAAAATAGTAATAATAGCTGTGCATCTGGTCAAAATGGTCTCTACCTACTCTAAAAACAGATAAAGCTAGGCTGCGTTGCATAGCCAGACATCAATCAAAATTTCCAATCAATACTGCCGATATATATTCAAATACGTCCATATTTCAGATTGAGTACAGTAAAACGTGGGACATATATGAGATTTTCTTTTTTTATTTTAATTATTTAGGATTTTTTTTCTATAGATTAAAAATTACGCTATCCTATATGCCTCTTAAGTCTTGATCATATCTTAAATTTATTATTATTTAATACAAAATCTCGCAGTTATTATATTTACCGATGAATATTATATTTCTCGTAAAACACAATAATTTTCGAATAGCGCCTTAGCGCAGCTTTTCACTGGACCAAATAGCTAATATAGTTGCAGCGACACATATTTTTCTAACACGATAAAAATAGTCTCACGCGTGTAGTATGAGTTGGTATGCGTTTCACGCTCTAGGTTTTGGCGTAGTTTCGGTTTTTTTAACAATATTTTAAAAGTAAGAAATGAGTGTGTTTGTGTAGATTTTATTAGGACTAGAAAGATTTTATCAGTATAGGAAGGTCTTACTTTTTTTGCACAATTTAGGAACTAAGAAATGTTATCCACTCGGGCTGCCCACTCGGCAAGAAATATCTAATAGATAATGAAAATCCAGTTACATTGAATTATTTAACAATAACCAAAGATTACCTTAATATTTCTTTTTTATAGAAATTATTATTTAAAATAAAATATCCATTTTCATCACATTCTTTACTTATCAGTATTTTTATGGTTCCCTAACTGAAAGTAAAAAAAAAACCCCGGCCAAGTGCTTGTCGGGGTACAGTGTAGGGTTTCGTAATTGCCCGTCACAATATGCGGACTTAGAAGGAAGCAAGTTGGGTTTGTGAACCTAGTAATTGAGTATACGTTTTAACTGCCAATAACGTTTCAAAACGGGCCCACGCAGGATGTTGGCCCGTTGTGTTGAGGATGTTCTGATTTTATATTTCCATAATTTTACATGGTTCATAAACTTATATTTACTACCTATTTTACACAATCAATAACGTCATCTAGGTAATTTTAATGGAACTTGCACAAATTTCGCTTTTTACTTTTCCGAGTACATTTTATAAGTTGGTCGACTCTTTAACTTATAGAACCAACTCAGTTGTGATAGTTTTCCTTACCTGATTTTTTCGCATATCCCAGAATAACCATTTACCTGATAGGTAGGGGAACACTTGATTCTAATAAATTAATAAAAGCGTGTTAAAAAGAGCACTTTAAAGCTTAATATTTCGCAAACGGATCCCTAAAAAAGTAAAATGATTTTCACAGACTGGACGAACGGATGAACATGACAAAACTGCAAGAGCTCCTTGTTGACTAAAAAAGAAAGAAAGAAAAAAAAGGAAAGAAAATTTAAAATTTTCAACAATTCGCATTTTTAAAAAAATATCGAAAAATGTTATGAAATATCTACATATATAATTAGTTTGTACGGAACCCTCAGTGTACGAGTCCTATTCGCGGATGTTTTTTTGAAATGACAAAATATGCATAATTCTTAACTATCACGTAGATTCTCAAATTGTTCAAGTAAATTAGTGACTAGACATTGAAGTAGCTCAGTGTGTGATTGCCACAGGCGTTTTGTTCAGAGATTATTTCAAGTAAGCCATTGAAATATTCAATTATAGTAAGCAGTTAATCAAAG